>PVJD01003144.1:0-172753 GCA_004026545.1 Mormoops blainvillei
CTGCTCGTGTCCTTTGACCTGCCAGTTCTGCTTCCAGGAGTCTACTGTAGGCAAATACTCCAGTACACGTGCAGAGATTCAGTTAAGTGGGTACCCATTCAAGCAGCGTTTTTAAAATAGAAGGAGCCTGACCAAGGCCACGTAGCCAATTAATGACTAAGCACTGAGACCTCTTGGCTCCTAGCATTTATTATAATTATTATACCTGGGACTTTCATTTTAGTGTATTTTCTCATTTTTCTAGTCAGCCTATTTGATATGTACTACTTGATCATTTCTTTTAAAATGAAAGTAATTTCAGAAATTTTCCACAGCCTCTTCTTCCTACATGTAAAGAAATCATGGTCTCAGAGTCACAGCTAAAAAGTGCCTAACCAGGACTTGATCTTCCGGCTCCAAGTTCAGGGTTATTTCTGTTACAAAGCGCTTTGTCTGTTAACTCTGATTAGATACGTGTAGATGGCAAGTGCGTGTAGGCAGCACTTAGCCTGGTGACTCGCCACGTAATAAACCTGCAGAGAATATTTATTGGATTGAATTTCTTGTGAGGTAGAGCCCAGTATTTTTATGAATCTTCTTTTTTACGTATAACGTACAAACACTAACCTGGCTTCATATTCATTTTCGAAATCTTGCTGTGCAGGTTTTTCTTTCCGTATAATTTGCCTTTAAAAAGGCCCTTTATTACCCTCTTCCTCCGTTAGCTCCTTGGGACACTGTAGGAGGAGATACCGCAGAGGAAGACTAGATTTGGAGTCATTCTTGTGCCTCTGGTTAGGTGACATCCCTTCCCTCTTGCAGCAAATCTGTCTCTCAGCTTTTCAGTCCTGATGCTCTCACCATTCATCATGACAATGGGCCACTCTTTTTCCCCTGTCGTCGGGGACACTATGTTGTCAGAGGTGTGCACTTGGCCTTCTCTTCTCCTCTTCCTGTAATTTGGCCCCTGTTCTCCCATTCATGGGCAATCTGTCATTCTCCTTCTAGCTGTTCTTCCTCTTCTCAGTCTGATTCATTTCCCTTAAAGATGTTATCTTTACTGCCTACTTTAGCTTTCTCTAGTTAGATTTCTCTTGGGTTCTCTCTCCAGAGGGTCCTCCTGGCTTCTCCGTTTACCGTCCCCTCACAGTGCACTCCCCACCTGGCCAATTTAACTTGCCGTATGTCTTCTGCATGTGCAGGATTCCTTCACTTGTTTCCAGCTGTCCGCACCCCACCCCGACCTCTCCTTTTCTGTTTTCTTTCTTCGACTCTGTCCTGCTATGGTCATAAACTTCCTCTGTCTCTGTTGTGCCTTACTTGTCCTCTGAGAGCCTCTCACCATCTTCACTGTTCCATTCACGCGTTTGTAAGACTCCGGGTGACTCATGCCCAGCATCCATATGAGCCTTTGCCACTCTCCCACTTTTGTCAGACCCTAACTTGCTAGTTTTACGTACTTGACCTGTATCCACACGAGGACAAAAATAATGCTTTTTTTTTTCTTTTGCTCCTGTGAGATTGTACCTTGGCACATCATATCTGTACCATTTTATACTCCAGTTGCTTTTGTGAGCTTCACTTAAAACATTTCTGGGCTTCTCTATATCACATCAACTTACCTGTGATAGCACTGTTTAAGAAATTTAAAGTCAAGAAGCACCAACTAACAAAGGACTTTTTTTCCCCTCGTATGTAAATGTTTTTTATATGAAAAGATAGTGCAATCATTTCCTTAGGATTGGGCCTGTCCCTTAATGCACAAATGCTCCCTAACCCCCCTGGGCCACCAGGGAAGGCCCTGGGAAAACAGCCAGCCTGCCCTTTCTTGCCATAACACTAGGCTGTTTCCTGGGTGGTGATCCATGGCATTGACCACCGCCTTAGCCAGAATGCCATCATTCTTAGGCTGCAGGTTGTTTTTGAAGAGCAACCAAGTGTTAAACCTTTCTGTTTAGGGAAAAGACAACATTTTTGTATAAGTCCAGATACTTTTGTTCTTTATTCATCTCTAGTATATGAAAAATTGCATTAAAAATTTCCAGTCCAGCCCCACTTGTTTATCACCCTCAGTTGCAGTATACTTACTACATTGTCTCTAAAGAGGCAACTTTTTCTTTCATCCCTGGTTTTCATTAATGGTATAATTTGTTTCTTTTCAGAGTTGCACCTAAATGCATAGTTAACCATCACTGTCTTTGTCCATCAAAAATGACACATAATTTTGTTTATTTATTTGAAATAATATGTAATAATCTACCCACTGATAAAACTAGACACAGCCATAGACTAAAAGAAAGAATGCTGTTTAATAAAATGGGCTATGTGTTTTCTAGTCACTGACTCTGAAGCATGACCTATGACAATTTTTTTTTTCCAATGGATGAAGGATTTTAAAAACTGATTGGCCCTGGCTGGTGTGGCTCAGTGGATTGAGGACCAGCCTGTGAACCAAAGGGTCACCAGTTCAATTCCCAATCAGAGCATGTGCCTGGCTTGCAGGTCACGTCCCCAGTAGGGGGTGCTCAAGAGGCAACCACACAGTGACGTTTCTCCCCTTCCCTTCTCTCTAAAAATAAATAAATCAAATCTTAAAAAAAAAACAAAAGACTCTAATTGCCTGCTCTTAATTTCCGGGATTCACCCAGTGCTTGGAGTACTTAGTGTCTGTATTTGAGAAGTGGGGGTTTTTTGTTTGTTTGTTTGTTTTGCTTATATTAACTCGCCAGTGCTGGAGCAGGCTTTAAGCAACTGCTGATGGTACTAAAAGATGTTAACAGTATTTTCACAAGGCGCACTAGAAGATGGGTATTGTAATTAATGTTTTGGTGGTTGTATGGGTGTGTGCATTTCACAGTGTGTTTTATTACCTGTACCACTATGCCTAGTCATGCCAAGATTTGATTGTGGCCAAAAGACATTAAGTTCATTTAGTACATTTTTTGTACTTTTCTCCTAGTAAAGAGTTGAAGAAGAATGAAGAGACAAAGAACCAAACACACAGAAACGAAATGACAAATTAAATCAAATGGAATTTCTCTTCAGAGTTCAAAATTTTCAGAAACTAAGGAAGAAAGGAAGGACCCACTATTCTTATCCTTATGCAGGAATCTAGAAAAATCAGAAGCAAGGAGGTATGCTTGGAAAAGTAAATGTGGCCTTTTGAGCTTAATTGTTATAAACTGTTGTGATTGTTGTTGATCGAAGTATTGGTACTTGTATTCATTAGTAATTGCATCAAAATTACGTTACCATTATTCAGAACCAATAAAGTGAAAACCATAATTGCTACTCAGCAAATGTGAAGAAAAAGTGTCTGCATTGTTAGAATGTTCATTAGGTAATTATTTAATTATGGCCGTAATGTGGGTATAGGTGTGATGTTATGCTCAAAATATGAAGTATCTGCTTTTGAAATGTAACTTTATTTAAAATAAAAGCAGTTTCAAAATTTTGCATATTCAAAATGGTTCTAAGTAAGAAAGGCATTAAAAGGGAACAAATTTGTTTGTTTTAAATGAATCATATATATAACTTGACATAGATAAACTAAAATGTCTTTTGACTAGACTGGCAACAGTGTTCCAAATTACTTAAAGAAAAAAGCATTTTATATTTAAGCATATAAGTGATTTCTAGACAATGTTTAATATTTATTTTAGTCTTAATATTTTTTAAATGGTTACATTGCATTTTTTTAATTCCAGTATAATGGCTGTTGTTACCATGTGACTGTGTATTTTGAAGTGCAGTGTTGTAATAGGAAAGCTTATTTCATTTTTCTTGACTCTTCTTATTTCTCAACTATGTGATTATAAGTCTGTCAATGAAATATTTACCCCAAAAGGTCAAACTGATGTAAAATTAGAAAACTTATTTACCAAATTAGACAATTGATTCCATTAAAATAAGAAGTGAGAAAAACAGTGTTGGGCATTGAGGTGTGAATTTTGTCCAGATGTACACCCGATGTGAAATATCTTCTAGTAAAAATATATTTGGCTTTTATCCCTGCACATGTTGTAGAGGCATGAAAATTGGTAAACAGGCCCCTGCTGTGTAAAATTAAAGGGGGGGGGGCATTTTTGAAAGTGGTGAGTGGTACTGATGACTATGGAGGCCCTCGGGGACCAGCACAGAAGTCTATTCCGATGGCAATGAGTTCTCATTGTTCTCAATGCGTGTGTCTGTGCTTCAGGTACAGCTGGGCCCATTCTGCTTGAGACGCCCTGTACAAGCGTGTTTTTTCTGTCTTGTGACTACCCTAGATAATTAAATAAAAACATTCATCTCTCTGTGGTTTCAGCTCATAGTTTTGAGAAGTGTGTTGATTCCCTTAGTTTGGTTTTAATCACAAAGAATTTCAACACATTGCAGAAAATTTTATATCATGACAAGTAAAATAATATGTTGGGAGAGCTAAACATAAGCTGATATCTCAATGTTCATATGAAAAATAAAGGGCTTTTTATATTGCAACTTCTGAAGATGGAAATAACAATGGAGGCAAACAGCAGGAAAGGTTGGTTTCACTCAAAGCCCAGTCATTTTTGTCACTGACAGAGACTGGGTTACATTCACAAATAAATTAATAAAACATCTTATACCACATTCTCTGAGATGTTTATACATCTCTGAGATGAGATCGGATGGGGGAGATCATAAAAATGCCCTGCAAATAATAATTCCAAATTATAATCAAGTAGAAGAATCAGACAGAAGAATCCATTTGAAGATTTAGAATAGCCATACATTTTCTTAGTAAAAAATTAGTTTTTTTGTTTTATCTTCATTTTGAAGTTATTGAATTTATCCCATTTTTATGTCTTTTTTTCTGCAAACAAGTAACAGTTTGACACTCTTTTTCTAGATCTACATAATGTTTTAAACCATTCTTAGAAATTTATTTCCCAATTATTGATTCTACTCTATCTTAATGATTAAAGATTCTTCAGTATCGAAACTGTCAGCAAATAGGATTTTCAAAAGTAGAATAAAGAGCAAGCTTTTAAAAGATTTAAAGCATGAAATATTTTACACCATAAATTCAATTTTATGTTTAAAATACTAACACGGTGCTTTTGAAATCTTGTGTAAGGTTTCTTTTCATAAAAGCAAACCCTTTACCTTAATTTTATTTTTAAGCTATAGACATTTTCTCCTTAAGAAGTTCAGCAAGATTATACCTGGGAAATAACTTATGGTTTTATTGCTTTATATGACAGGTCATTTTAGTTGTTTATTTAACTCACAAGTATTTTTAAGAGGGTTAGAAAATACCAGAAACTATAACAAAAATTTTTAAACTTGCACTTTTATAAATATTTAAGTGACTTTCATCTGAGGGCCATATCTGTTAAGTAAATTATGGGAACATTTTTCAACTGTCCAACTTTTTAAAACTATATATATTTGTTGATTTCTATTTCATTGAACTTCACTACAGGAAATATTCCCCAAATCGTCAGTACATGTGCATGACCTCATTTACTCTTCACATCAACCCCATGAGGTAGATAAAATCTTTTCTGCACTGCACATAAGGAAACCAAAGCTTTGAAGGCTAAGGAACTTGTCCAAGTGCACATGGCCAGTAAACATCAGTGCTCGCTATATATGGAGGTTTGTCAGACTCGTCCACTGGGAGGTCTGTGAAATGCTGGATCTCAGTTGCTATGTAGAGTAAGCCAGCAATGATTATAGTCAGATACTCCAGCACATGCAAGAGTAACTACCTAACAACCACATTCAGGTACTAGAAATACCTAATATGTCTTTAATGGAACAGTGACCTAAATACAATGAAATGCATCTGAGAAAAAAAGAATTTAACTGATAATTTTTTCATCCATAATTATTTTGATAACTCTACTCCATACTATAATTCTTACATTTTCTTAAGAAATAGAGTCTGTGGAGCCAAACTAATACATATATAGTAGTGTATTATTCAAGACGCAGGCAAGGTACAATTCCAGTCATATAAGAGGTAATAAAAACATCAAGAATCAGGTCAATCAAAAGGCTCTGTTGACTGGCAAACTCAATCTATGGATGGACACAATTATCTGCAGGAGAATTAGATGTCAGCATCACTTAGGGTTAACAATAGACCAAGTAGGCAAAAGCAGACAGCTAGACCCAGAAAGCAAACTTGGTAATGAGGCATTTCATTCATCATATACTTCTGCTCTAATTATTAAAGTGAATAGGAAATACTTTAAGTTAAGACAGGAACTAGATCGTATAAAAACATTTGTTTTATAAACACAAAGAATGCTTTTTTTAAATGATCCTCTTTAAATCTACATCAGGCATGTGTTGTGAGCACCCTGTTTTCTGAAATTGTTCTTCTAATACCTCAAATTCAGTCTGATTATGGATATGGGTTATTTTTATTTTCTCAAAAAGTTAGGGAGGATAATGCTAAGAATCTACAATTTTAATTTCTACTCTTCAATCTAAAAAAATCTGTAACCATACATGTTTCATCTCTATTACTATGTCAGAATTCTCCAGCTATCTCTACTTGTGTCATTTTTAAAAGTACTGAACAATCTGATTTTTACCTAATCTACTGTAGTTCATTTCTTAAATTATCTCTTGATATTTTCAAGAATTGTAAAAGAATATGGTAGCGGGAAAATGTAGGAATGATTTTACAACATTTATCTAAGTAAACTTATATATTGTAAATCATTAAAAACTGCTAGGAATGGAGATGATTTGCTTAATGAAGATAACAAAAAAAAAAAAAGCCCCCATAAAGAAAAAAGCAAGAAGGTGAGGAAAATAATCTTGTTGCTGGAGCAAAAATGAACAACTGAAGCTTGCGAAAAACAGTCATGAGACCAAAGGAAGAAGCTTCCCTGGAGAAAAGTGTGGTAGCTTCAGTTCGTTTTTTCAGTGCTTTCAACTGAAAATCAGTAATTTTTTTTATTTGTTCACAGAACCATTTTATATAAACGTTCCATACAATTTTTCTCTGAGCTACAGCTCTTTGGTTTAAAGTAAATAGAAGATGGCTAAGCACAGTAATGTTTTTAACCATCCCTGCTTGTTACACAGAAGTTCATGTTCAAAACTATCTGCAGATGCTACTTTTAGCAACTAAATATTTCCATCGTGGTAAAGAAATGTCAGTAAAATCTATGCGCTTTAAGGACATCAAATTCTTATTATACTTATCATGTGTGCAGGCAGAGTACATAATAAACTAGTCTATAGCAGCTGTAAATTTCTGAGGATTTATCTAACCGCAAATACATTGAAATGGGGAAATGGGGCTATATTAAACTATGCAAGATGCTGCTGGAGCTTTGCCATTTCTGCAACATCCTGTAATTAATTTATCATGACAGGTCTGGCAAACTGAAACATCCAATACACTTGCGACAGACTTTTTTTACAGTACTTGCTAGAGATCCTGCAGTCACATAAAGTGAAGGTAGATTTTCCTTTCAAACATGAGTGTAGCCCTATTATACTTACATTGCCTTATAGCCAAAGGCAGATTTATTATCACTTTTGAATTTCAAAATAAGAATATCTAGAATATAGAAAAGATCCTGGGCTGAGATCACGAGTTCTTGGCATTGGGTGGTCTTTTCCTGAGGAGAGACGGTCCTGGGTAGGGGTTGATACCGTCTGGTCTACCCTTCACATGCCTGCCTGGTACTAGATGGGATGGGATTCTCTCCTGGTAGATTCGAGGGTGAGTTCTCTCTTGATAGCCTCTTGAGCCCATCCTTTCCTATAAGGACCGCCTCCTGCATCAGTCTTGTCGTCTTCTGGAAGCCACAGTACTGCCATCTTGCAAATGTAGAGCACAGATAAATCTGTTCCAACCCCCTCCGATCCAGAGAAAGGAAACAAACAAACAAACATAACTTTTTTGGGCCAAAATAGATCTTTTTATATAACAATAAGTTCTCTGTCATTTCATATCAGTTTGAAAAAAATGAGCTCGTGCGTGTAATTTGATACAGGCGTTACAGTGGTTGATGTTAAGGATGGATCATAAAAAACAGGCTCCGTCTTGCTGGGGGAGTGGAGATACCCACTCCTAAAGAGTGAAATCTACATTGTGTCAGTGTGACAGCCTTGCCCATTTTCTTTGGAAGGTCTACAGATTACAAACAAGAGGACCCAAAGGGGTCTGAGAACCTTGATCTGGAAGTTTGAGTGAGAGGGGAAAGGTCGCAGGTGGTAGAGAATAAGATGGGACCTCCTCAAAGGAAACAGACCTGAGAAGCCAGGCAGTGGTTCCAGCCCAGTTACCAAAGGCTAACTGCGAACACTTTATGTTCTTTGTGTTTTCTCTAGTGATAGTCTTCCTCTTTAGCCTTAATACTTAAAATGGATCCTGCCTCAGAGGACATGAGAAGTCTGTTGCTTGGGCCTAAGTGTAAAAAAAAACCAACCCAGAACTCCAAACTGAATAATCCAAGGGAAAAATGAGAAGAGACAGTGTGTTGTGCAAAAGCTTTCATATCCTTCCACTACCTCCACCAGAAATGCTCCCTTTAGATCTCCTCTACCTAAAATTTTGAAATGGGATGGAATGTGTGTGTCCCCCCAGAATGGAACCAAAGGCCCTCCGTCACACCCCCCCATTAAGTATAACTTATCCAGGATCCCGGAAACCAGAAGCGGGTTCCCCTGCTGCTGCTGTTTACTACTAGACAAACATTCTCACTGAACCCTGAAGCTGCATCATGAAAGCCTCATCTCAGAACAAGTTCCAAGTTTTCTCAGCCTCATACAGAACTAATCGGAAATATCCTATGTAGAGAATGATCTACATTCAGATCAATTCCCCTTTAAAACTAGGTTATTACAAGTGATGAATTTCAGTGAGCCAGGGTTGAAAGTAGGGAAAAAAGGTAAACAAGGTGACGTCAGCAGGTCTGGAGACGTGACACTTCTGTGCACGCATGGGCAAAGAGCTTGGTTTCTTTGATTTTAGCTTTTTTTACAAGAGATAGGGACTAATTTTATTTACATATCAATAGTTGGAGTTATTAACTACTTCCTTAAGTATATTTTTATAACTCAGGGTCATCAATAGTTTTAACACTTCTAATGTTTTTTAAATGTGTGTATGTGAATATTCTCCTATTCAACACTAACTATCAAATGCTATTTACCAAGCACTGGACAAGAGTTAACTGGACGGTTGAACCAGAAACCTCTACTCTTCTACCCTGTTACCTTGACATGGTTGCGTGTTTATGGTCACTGACACCGTATGGTGATTTTCAGAGCAGCTTCACATATATTACCAAACTCAAGCCTCGTAACAACTATTGACCAGAGTCCAGCCACCCTCCCAGGACTGTGTTCTTTCCAACCAGGAATACTCTTCTGACATGGCAAATGTAGAAATAGATTATATGGAAAGTCAGCCTATGTCCCCTGTGCAAGAGATAACTATAAGTTAATACAAATTCAGATGTGTGTCTTTTGGGATCAGTTTATGATCTGCAGTCAGCTATAAAGTGTTTGTGTTTTTGCTGCCATCCTTCATTTAAATATATTTTTTAAATTACAGAAACTTATATTTGAAATTGTAACAGAATCCAAATATTGCATATAGCAATTTTTCAGATTGTATTTTGTAGACAGAGGAGGATGGAGGTGTGCAGAAAATTTCTGAGTCCCTTTTCCAAAACCTTATCGTAAATCAAGTCAAACAGTATGCATTGTATATTCAAGCCAAATGGCTATTGTTCAAGTTACCAAATCAATTACATTTCCTATTAAAGGGCAATAAATTCCATTGACCTAGAATTTCAGTAGGTCAACTGACCATCTTGGAAGTACAAGAGAACCTTTCATAAAATGCAAACCTGACCACGTCGCAGCCTGCTTAGAACTTCGCTGGAACCCACCCCACCCCCCGCACCGCCCCCGTATCACTAAACTCAATGAGCTTTAACTGTTTGCTTAAGAATAATTCCTATAAACCTAGTCCTATCACAGAAGACTCTCAGATGAACTCATTTTGGAAGAGACAGCAAAAGTAAGAAATGTAGTTGATATCTAGAAGAGGGTCCAAGTGGCCGAGCCTGTGATCTCTCCCCTGCTGTTTGTCCCTTTTCATGAGTGCCTGTGGCGTTCCTCTGCTCGCACTGCTTTAAGACCACACTGCACTCCAAGGACAACTGCAACGTCAAGCCCTTGACTCGAAAGCGCCTTTTCCCCAAAGCCTTTGCTGAATATTGCCATTTGAGCTTCATCTCAAGCGTCACATGCACTGAGGTTCCTGTCCTCGTTATGATGGGTAATGGTGTCCTCATAAAGACACTCAGCCCATGACATTGAAACTGGCAATCTATCAGTCAGTGTGCTATTTAACATTAATTAATACATAATCTATTGGTCGATGTATTATTTAACATGTCTAGTCTGTCTGAGATAATTTTTGTAAATCTGCTTATGCTCAATATCACAAGATGTTCTCAAGTGGAATACAGCTTTTGTAAAAATCCTGAATGTCCCACAATAATAGGGAATTTAGGGAAGGAATCTAAGGAAATGTCATTAGTCATTCTACCACACCTTTCCATGGTCATTTCTGTCTTTTGTCTCCTTTCATCCTCTCTTCCCTTTCTCATACTCACCTCTTTTTTTCTGGCTCCCTTTTTTCTTCCCTGCCTGACGTCAGCCAGTGGCATTCACTGAATTTAGCATTAATCTGTTGAAGCCATTGCTGACTGCATCTCAGTCCGCTGCTGAGGCTGAGGGATCCAAGATGGAGGACCCATCCAGGCAGAGGTGGCTTAGGACACCTCTGCTAAGCCCCCAGTACATTCTGAGCAGCACTTTATTAACTTAAAAACACAGTCTTAAAATGTGCATGCAGTCTTCTTTTTTTATCTTTAACTTTTTTTCTTGAGAGGCAAATCATCCAGAAGATTAAATCTGATTTGCATAGTATTCTGCATTCCCATTCATTTGAGGGCAAAAATCCTTTAGAAACCTTCTAAAATTTGTATATCTGAACCCTGTTGTCTGTGAATGATAGCTTGACTCACTTTTCTTAAAAGTTCTGTAGTTTTCTGAGAGAAAAGATTCCTAGACTCATACACAAGTCCACAGTATCACTGTTGCTGAGCCTGAGCATCTAATTTTAAGGATTCATGCTATGTCTTTCATGCCAGTAAAGTGATCCACTCATTTTCATCACCCATCTAAAAAAAGAGCCCGAAAGCCTCAAACAACTCTGTTCAACACACAAGCTCAATATTGTAGAGCAGCAGTGTTTACGTAAAAAGTGCGAGGAACCCCCTAGAACCCCGAAGCAGAGGGGTACGAATCCCACAGAAGAAGCCCTGGCGGACCGGGCTCAACATCTTTTGGCAGAGGGTTCAACTATGTCAGGTCTGCTTATGGCCGTGACACTTTGCCCTCAGCTGTCTATTCGACTGATGTTAGATATGCTGTTGAACGCTTAACTGCTCGTCTTGTGCTTTCAACTTCTGGTCTTATAAGTCCCCTTAGGATAACTACTACTGAGTATAAACATTATCCTGGTCAGCTTCTTGAGAATGGAGGCCGCTGTGTGTAACCTCGCTGTGACACCCACTCTGTTGACACAGCCGGGGGAATGTGATTTGGACATTTAACCTATTAAATAAATGCCTTTAGCACTACTGGGTCATCCCACTCAAAATATTATTTAACCATAACACACACTGTATTTTCTTTTAAACGCAATGACTTACTTTTAAACTTTTCTTCTTTCACAGTTGACAAAAAGTAACATTAAAAATAAGAAAGCTAAATATTTAATATTTTCGAAATTTTGAAAGCCTTCTGCAGAACAATCTTCAACAAAATGGGCTGATGAAAACTGAGTGTCAAAGTTGCATATTGCCCTGGAAATATTCACATCAACCTTTAGCATTAAAGTAAAATGTCGTATTTCTAAATTTGATATGCTACGGAGATGTTATCCTATCCAAAAGGACTAATACACCCATGCATTTCGTGCCTTCGTGGGAATTGTATCTATTGGGGTTGCTTTTGGGGGTGAAAGAAAAGGTTTGTGTAGGATTTTCCTTTTTTCATGTGTTTCCTCTTTACCCTTCCTTCACTATCCTAAGGAAACATGAGTGGTTTTTTATATTGTCATGATCCATGGTACATCTGCATAGCAGCCGTCACATTGTAAGTCTTAACTTGCTGTCTGACAACATCTTTTCATCATTTATTCCCAGGGTTTACCGTAACACCTGGCACACAGTAGGTACATTCAGTACTGAACAAGGAAGATCACAGGTCCAAAGGCTTATTTGCTATATATAGATAAAGTGAGGATGAGTTGTCTGCAGGGATAGTAACATATCATGGGAAATGTGTAGCAGTATCACGCCATTACATTTTTCTGTATATTTTCCTATTTCCTCTCTCCTTTCTTCTCTCTCCTCCCTCCCCTAGCATTTCCTCCCCCTTTCTCCCCGCCCCCGCCTGGCTCTCTCTAACTCTCTCTCTCCAGGACTCAGGCCCACAGCAATGGCTTCTAAACTCTTACATTCTCTTTATTTACAGTCAAAATTGTTTGCAATGCTCCACACCTTCTGGCTTCCACCTGGTACTTGCATTCAGGTGCAAACAAAAGCAAGACAAACACATATTGCATCTGTACCTTGAAACAGCCTCAATTCCAGGTGGTTGAAAGCACTCCCTGGGGCACCTGAAATTCAGGTGGGGCCATAGCAGTGTTTCAAGTCCAGCCCGCCTGTAATTCCCCTTTCCTCTTTGCTGCCAGCAGCTGAGAGCTGGGTGTGCAGAGCTGATCGCTCCAGTTCTGTCGGGTGTGTGCCTGCCTCTCTGGCTTGTGCAGGAGTGAGGGGCAGGCTGGCCCTCCGAATTGTCTTTGGCTTCCCTGAGGTCATGGCCAGGGGACTTCACATGTCCACGGGACTTCACATGTCCACATGTGTTTCCCAAAGAGCATTTTCCTCCCAGACTCAGAGGGAAAATCCAACTTGCTGTGGTTTTTTTTTCCTGAACAACTAAGCTGTAGATGATCTGTGGAGCCTGCACTTTGAGAACCGGTGCACTCAGCCATTCTAGGGCCAGGTGGGGGGTGCTCGGCAGGTTTCAATTCTCCCTGTCACTGCCCGTGGATCTCAAGGCTTGTCAACACTTCCATTACATGCTTTTCTTGTCACTGATACATAACATTAGCACAAATAATCATCTGGCCCTGATCCTGGCAGGAAGCAAAGATATAACAGTTAACAAGAAGATAATGTGTGCAAGTAGTTATTAGGTAATTATTTTCTGACCAGGAGAACTAGATATATTGTGGCAACGCTTTTTCTAACCTCACAGCTTTAAAATGTTCCTCAGTGGACAAGGGACATGAATCAGAAAGGAAGGTCAAGTGAAGTGTCTAAAAAGTGGAGTGGGCTTAAAAATACAGATGCCTTCTTTGGAGTGTTTAGTTGAGTTCCTTTCTGCCAAGAAATGAAGAAAACTTCATAACACTTTACACAACATTTCCCGTTTTCTTAATTCTTCCTAAATTCTTTTATTTAAAGTTCAGTTTTTTAAATTGGCAAATCAAGTAAGAAGGAAGTCCATTTCCTTATGGCACAGCTTAATAAGAGACTGAAGATGAAAACCCAGAATCTCCATTCCTAGCACTGGGGCGGGGCGGGGGGAAGGGGATGACCAGATTTATGGAAAACTTCAAAGAAAGCCCTTCCCTATACCCAACTCCCCCTTGCGTGGGTGTTTCCTTCATCCCACTACCACCAGTGTTGGTTTTTGTGTGAACATAATTGTGCTTTTGTCTTGGACTTGGCTCACCTCACCACACTCTAGTCTGAGATCCCCTGGCCTGAAGCCCAGGGTGGGGCTTTGCCCTCAGCACTGTAAATAATGGTAATTACCTTTACAAACTTTAGGGGAAAAAAAAATTTTTTTTCCAAGGCCAAGAATATCCACAATCTAGAGCCTTCTCTCTAACTCCTTGTGCATAAATCTGTTAGAATGTGTGTGGCGATTAGAAAGACTTCGTTCCTCAGGCGACGACCAAAGTGAAGAGATCGCAGCTGCCCGCTGCTCATACTGGGCCTGTGCGTCCTCTGCTTCCAGAGGGCGGCGGTGACGTGTGTCCGGATGAAAGGAGTAAATCCGGAAGGAGAATTTAGAATTTGTTCTCACCACTCAACGCAGAAGTTTTTGTGAATTAGGTTGAAGCAGAAGCATCTGCCCTATGCCCACTGTGAACTCAGGTGGAGAGGAGCCATGCCGCCCACCTGTTTCTGAGGCATTACTTCCTGCAGCACCCCTGTCTGGTTCACAGCACTATTGTTCTGTGAAGTTGACATGGGTCCAAGCTTTCACCTCATTAGATTATCACCATGGCGCTGAGGCTATAATTTCTACATAATCTTAGTATTTTATTTCATGTACAATCACTGGTAGCTGGTATCCATGTCTGAGATCAAAACAATGAAAATTCAAAAATTTTAAATTCAATAGCTTTGGGCCACGTAGATCTATCAGGACTCATACAAAAGGTTTGGTTTATGAATGAAATAGATTGGTTTCCAAGCCACAGAGGTCCTTTGATTATTTTACTTCCAGATTAACTGGTTTGAGTGTGGAGAACTGAACATCTGGACAGATGCCCTCAATCTAGCATGGACTCATTTCAAAGGCCATGGCAAGGCCAAAGATACAGAAAGAGTGGCTTCTTGGGCATGTGTGATAATTGGAAATTCACTAAGACTCTCACAGGAAGTGCCAGAGTTCTCCACATGTCATTTTTTCATTCATAAGTCAAGCCCCTGCTCACTGGCTGGGAGAGGGATTGAGGTCATGCTCTGTGCTCATGTTATGGTGTGTTCCGGGCACTTCGACGACCAGGAATGTTCATCGGTGAGGTTTCTTGTGCTAAGCGGGTGTGATTTATAATGCACCAACCAGAATATAAAACCATCCGATCCACTATGCTATCACTTTATTAAAGTCTCTTTCCCTGGTCTTGAGACTCTGCAGAGGATGCAGAGACCTGAGGGGCCCACCCCAAGGCTCTGGAGCCTCCCCCTAAAGTGCTAACTAGTAATCAGCAGGAACAAACTTCCCTCCTCACTAGGAGGGCTCACTGCTTAGGAGATCATTCCACCAGTGCGTTTGGCCTCTTTCCAGCTCTTCCACGCTGGTGGAGGTTCTGAGAGCTGAGCATGCAACCTTCACGATGTTTGCTCATTCATTTGTTAAAGGTTGCCTTCGTTCCCATCTGATTGCTCAATTCATCCCCTCATGCAGCTTCCAAAACCTGCCTGAGAGAACGCCATGCATATGGTTTGTCTGTCTGGACTTCTACACCCTCCAGGGGGACTCCCCAAATGGCTAATGTACTTGTGCCAACTATGAAAAGTAACCCCACATTAGATACAGTGGGAGTCATTGGGGGAGAAACTGACAAAGCAGCACAGAACCAGCAAGACAAGTCTGTTAAGTTCACCATCTTTGAAAGTTTCAAAACTGGCTGCATGACAGTGTCTCCTCTGCCTGCTGCTTACCCTCCAAAATACCTTGTTTGATGGTAATGGAAAAAAGCTGAGAGCAAACAGGAATTGGTTTTCTAGGTCAGGTACTTTAAGAGCTACTGAACATCAAGCAAATCGAACGCATAAGGTCACTCTCATTCTAGAGGAGCTTCCTTCAGGCGCTGTCTCCACCTGGGTCCTATCGGCCTTGGCAACAAAGCTGGAAAGACCTAGTGAATATTTTTCAAAATTTTTGTCTGAAATTGTTTTGTTTCTTCTTTCATTGAAGATAACATTGGTTCAAAGTACCGTTGCCATCCACTCAGGTTGAATTTCTTTAGAACAGACAGAGGGGTAGGACTTGTTTTCTAAACCAGGAGACTTGACTCTGGTTCATCGAGGAGAAAAAAGGGTTAAATCCTCTGGGTAAAACATTGTCAATCACGAGTGACTGCCACCGAGATGAAAAGCAAGCTGCACCTGTACATGGGCAATTTAAGAGACTCTGGCCAGCTATTTTTCTCTGGTGCTTTGTTCTGCCAGCTGCCTCTGTGCTCTGGACGCAGGTGGAAGCATGGACTTTGCTATCTATAAAAAAAGTTAATGGTGAAGATAACTTCCGCTTCACCTCCCCAGGGATCAAAGTTTGGGGGCTTATTTTTTCCCCCTGAAAGGCTAGTGGAGCAAAGCTCAGATCAGACAATGGGTATGTTGTTGAGATGCCCATTCTCCCCTAGACAAGGAGAAGACCTTCGGTGGGTGACGTTTTTCCTTCCCAGCTTGGAGGAAATAACGGAAGCGGGGAGATGCATGCCTCCGCAGGGCGAGGTCAAGCCTCTGCTGAAAGGAGGGCTGGAGAGCGGCAGCTGGGGAGCCGCATTACGGCCCCGGCATTGACGGCTGGCAGCCATCGCCAGCCTGAGGGGGAGCAGGGGAGATGACATGGAAGTGACAAGCTCTGTGCCCAGGAGTGGGAAGGATGCCCTCACCTGTTGCCTCATCTCTGGAAGCTCCCATGTCACAGATTTTACATCTGGTCAGAGTACTTCCCATTTACACAATTAAGGAGCAATAAAATGTGCACGTACAAAAGAGGCTTAAACATCAGATTCACCAGTGCAAGAAACCCTTAAGGGATGTACCCCGCCAGAGATATGATCAAAGTTCTTGCATTAATTCAACAGATAGATATTTGTCCAGCATGTGCCAGCCACTGAGTTTGTTATTGGACATACAGCAGTTGTTTCGGGCTGGATTTGTGTCTCCTCAAAATTTATATGTTGTAGTCCTTATGCCCAGCACATTGGAATAAGACTGTATTTGGAGATAGGGCCTTTAAAGAGGTAATTAAGTTAAAATGAGGCGATTAGGGTGGGCACTAATCCAATTTGACTGTGTCTTCATAAGAAGACATTTGGGCAAAGAGACACCAGGCCTGCACAGAGAAAAGCCATGTGAGGACACAGCAGGAAGGCAGCTATCTGCAAACCAAGGGGAGAGGCCTTAGAAGAAAACAAGCGTGCTGGCACCTTGACCTTGGACTTCCAGCCTCCAGAACGGTGGAAAAATAACTCTCTGTTGCTTAAGCCACCCAGTCTACAGTGTCTTGTTGGGGCAACCCTACCGAAAGATCTCAGCAATGAATAAGACAAAGTCCTGGTCCTCATTGAATTTTCAGACTTTTGAAGAAAGTCACAATCTCCTGTCCCTTTACATAAAGGAGAAAGGGAGGTGACTACTGACACTTCTGAACACTGCCTACACAGCAAGAGTTAGCCGGGGAACCAGGCCCGGGGAATTCCAGCTAAATTTTGGACGCATTTTGTAACGGCACATGTGGCCATTAACCTTTACATTTGAATGAAGGGCTAAACAGCGTTATCACTCTGCTTCATTATGAGAAAGTAAGAAATCCTGCACTGATCATGTGGTGGAGGAAGGAGGAAATCTAACAGATCTGACCTAAAAGGTTAAATGGAAAAGAACTGTGGGTGAACGTGCATCACGTGCAGCAGACACTTCACGAGTGTGTGGGCTTCAGTATCGCCAGTGGGAGCAAAGGAAATCTGTGTATTTTTATAATCACTACACAGGTGCTTAATTTAGAATGTTTTCTTGAAAGTTGTTAGTTATTTCTTTTTAACTTCACTGCCCTATACTTACTGCCTCAAAGGAAGCATACGCTAAGATAAAAATACAGAAGTTGCTCTCCGGGGTTCAACAGGTTAAAACAGAGCTGAAAATAGCTGCTAGGCATGTCATATGGTTGGTTGACTATTTAATCCTCTGACAAGTAAGAGAAATGGAAGTGTTCTAGTCTGATTATCCACCAACTGTCCATGAAGCTTTACTGTCCTCGGGATTTTGAGCACAGCCCCTGGGGACCTGAGCTCACTATTCCCAAAGAAAAGCAGAAAGTTCTGTAGGCTGCCTGGAGAAAAGTGTGACAGAATGTGTAACTTCTGCTGTGTGGATCATATGCTCGTGGTATGTTCAGATGCTGCGATTCTGTCCACACAGGCAGGACCGCCTGCGTGTGGGGAAATGGAAGTGGGCAAGGTCTCAAATAAAGGGAGAGTCACTCATGGGAACTATGTAAAAAAGCTCCTGCACACCCCTGAGGGAGGTGTGGGGACCCCGGGCTGGAACCCAGAATAAGGATCAAGCGGAAAAGCATTATGCGAGTGGCAATTTTAAATCGCTTTTGTGGTCTTAACTAGGGTTGTCACAGAAAATAGGGGCCTCCCAGTCAAATGCAAATTTCACCTAAACTAATCATTCTTAATGTAAGTATGTCCCATGCACCATTTGGAACATGCAATATTTGAAATGTACTTATACTAAAAGAGCCTTTGTAATTTATCTCTAATTCCAGTTTAACCGGGTGCCCTGTATTTTTATTTGCCAGATGTGTTCATGCTATCCAAATGGCAGATACCAACTTCAGGCCGGAGAGGAAGTGAGATTTGTTCCCTGTTTATGGAGATGGGCCCACAGCTGAGTCATGCCCTCTGTGAAACTGTACTCATCTTTTGGGGTTGGATATGAGCGGTCTTTCTACGTAGTATGTGGTACCAGAGCCAGTAGGTCTAGAAAGATCAGAAAACTATACAGCGGATATAAACCTGAGACCTTATTCTTCCTGTGTTCTTTTGGGTCACTAGTCTTTTCTGCTCCCTTAGCATTTAACAAAGACTTCTAGGATTCCCAGGCTACCTCAGCTGCTGAAAAGACAAACCTAAAGAACAGATTTGGGGCCAGGCTATGGCAGGAGCATAAAAAACAAATCACAGTCCCCCAGGGGATAGCAAGTGCTGAAATCAAGGGCACAATTTAGAGACATCTCTGGGACTTGTTTTACAGAGGGAGGCAAATGCTTCTTCCAAGTGAGGAGAAACCACGCAGAAAGCAAAGGCTCCCTGGTGCTGCTACAGCCACTGCCCCTTCTTCAGTCACGGGATTCCTTAATTCATCAACTGATATTGACAGAGGACCCACCCTGTGCCAAGCACTGTGTCATTCTGGGAATTTAACACCCCCAGACATTGCTTTCACCCCAGGGCGTCTCTGGGCAGGATGCAGATGCTGCTCTTAAATTCAGCCCTGGACCTGGACCTGGACCTCGCCGTCCAGCGCCCCATCTCTTGGCTTACACAGGCTCATTCAGTTACCACCTAGTCCTCTTCGGTACGGAGAACCAAGGAGCACAGTGCAGACACTTGCACTGTGCCTGGCTTCCCTTCAATAACTCATCCCAGAAGGCTGGAGCTCTTTATTTTCATTCCAGCTGGTTCTCACACACGCAGAGCAGTTCATCTGTCCCCTCACGCTCAGGTCCCTATGGTGTCCAGGTGCATTCAAGTTGAATAACTACGTCCAGGGTATCCCCCAGTCCTGTCACTTTCTATCACATTCCCTGTTTTGTGGTCCTCGCTGCCCATATCACTACCTAGAATTCTTTCCTTTGTTGATTTGTGTGTGTGTTCATCACATCTTCCTAAATTAGAATAAGAACATCACCAAAGAAGCCAACTCATCCTAATTCACTATATTGCCTTCAAAGCTTAGAACAATACCAGATACTGGTAGACACTTACGATTGTGAGTCCACGAATTAGAGTTCATTCTTGTATTATTATTTATTGATTATTGTATTATTTTCCATACCAACAACTGTAAACCTACTTTGGTCCACCCCTGTATTTATTTAATGGATGAGAAATCAAATGAATAATTGAGCAAACAACCAAAACACCTGTCCCAGGCAACCTGTTACATGTACACGGTGGACCTCAGGCACTGGGGCATGGCCGTGTTTGGAAGATGTTAACTGTGTCTTCTAAGGATGATGAGCACGTGCTCTTTTTTCTCATGGGGATATATGGTACTGCGCCTGTCTGTCTTGTCATAGGCAGGGGCACCAGCTGGTCACCCACACCGGGAACCTGGGCATCGACGTGGTCCCCCCTTCTCTCTTTCCCTCTCTCCACATGGAAACTGTAACGGAGTATTATTTATTTTACCTCAATATGGTAGAACTATTGAACCATCGCCTCTTCCACATGTATTAGCCAGGGTTCTCCAGTGAAACAGGACTAACAGAATCGATAGGATGTGTATGTTCACATGTGTAAGAGTCTGCTTCTTTTTCCCTTTCAGAAACATTTGAAAGAACCCAATTCCCTTATTATGTTCCTTTTTGGTTGAAATGCCTAGAGAGTCACTGTTGTGTAGGTGTCTATCTGTATAATATATACACATGTATATGCACACACATATATGGTATGAAACAGACATTTATTTTAAAGAACTGACTTACAAAATTATAGCGGCAGAATTCCTTCCTCTTCTTGGAATCTCAGTCCTTTCTCTTAAAGCCTTCCCCTGACTTGATGAGGACACCCCTGCTATGGAGGGTTATATGTTTTAGTCAAAGGTTAAGTGTTAATCGCATCTGAAAAATAACTCCACAGCAATATCTAGCCTGGCGTTTGACCAAACAACTGGGCATCATCCCTAGCCAAGTTGATACACACAACTAGCTCTTGCAGATGCCTCTTTGCTTCCATCCCAGCTTCCCCACTGTGCTTTCTGTACTGCAGAGGATGAAAAGCTAAGAGCTGTGTTTCTAAGACTCCCTGGTAGCTACGGTTCTCAACAGGGCAGGGATGAGGGTGAGGCAAGTAAGGCACCTCAGTCATCAAAAACTTCAGCAATCAAGGTAAATATTGTTAATGGAGTATTTTTAAAAATTGAAATGTAATGTGATATTACTGGTGTTTCCTTTCACCTTTGTCTCCACTATGGCTTGATACGGCATTCGTGAGAAATTTGGAAGGCAGGAATGAGGGGGACGGTGTCTTTCTATGCCAGTTCCTGCTAGCAAGCGTAGTTGTTCTCCAACATGCAGTCTCACTTGCCACAGCGAGGGCTGCAAAGCTCAGGCTTTGCATTTTGCTGATGCAGGTGCAGCAGGCACAGTGTAGCTCTAGAGTCACTACTTGCAAGGACAGCAGCTCCTGCCGGAGGTACAGCAGGCCTTTCCAGAATTCTACAGTGCTGAAGGCGGCTTCTAGATTCCCCCACTTTTCTTACTGAGGCAGGGGTACTATCCCCAGATGGGCCACTCTACACTGTTGCTCATTCCTAGGGGTTGTTTAAGAGTCTGCTTCTCGTGCCCTTGCAAAAACAAAGTTTGAAGTAACCCAATTTCCTATATTGTGTTCCTTTCTCATTAAAATACCCACAGGAGTCACTGTTTCCTATGCCTAAACCTCAACTAGTGCTGTCATCTCTCTCATATTCATTCCATCCTCTCCAACCCCATCACTCTGCCCCTTGTTCAGGCCCCCTTTATGTGGTTTTTAAGATGGTCTTAAGATGACCACTAACGCACCCTCTACACGTTTTTTTTTTTTTATTCTTTACTCCCCACCCAGATAGAACGTCCTCTTTCCTCTGGGCTCACACTTTACTATGTCAATTCACCCTGTTCCCAAATATTTGGATAACATTAGCACATCCTGTGGGAAGTCCAATGTCAAACATCCAATATAAAAAGTCTACAGAAGCTCCTTAAATTCTCAAAGAGCTTACATTCATGTTCTACCTTCCATCTCTACTGAATTCTTCATTTCTTGATTTCACATATTCTGCCTATTATCACAAGGCCTTTTTATGCATAGAAAATCTTATTGAATAGTTACATACAAAGCAAATTCTTTAAAAAAAAAAAAAAGTCCTGTATCTTCTCTGCCATTCAGTTCAGCTATCCCCAGTTTCATCCTTTCTAGTGTATTTGTTGCCCCTCTCTCAGAAAGAAAAGAAAATTCTTTAATTCTCTAATTTCCTAATGCACTTCATCTCTTCCACCTTCATGTTATAGACCTTGTCTTACCTTTCCACATCCAGTTGGCTTATCAAGCTTTTCCTTCTGTAAAATGACATCACTTCTCAAAGAAGATTTTTCTAGGGCTCAGTCTGGGCATATAAGCTGACAAGAGCTAATCACTCTAAATAATTGTATCAAGGTACTAGAAGTCCATGGGGGTGGCCTGGGAGAAGAGATGAGAAAGACACACCTGAGAAGAGCAGTCAGGAAAACGGCTGGAAGCCACCGTACTCCATGAGGTGGTCTGGCCAATCAGAATTCCCAGTAGGGTGGGGACAGGACTTTCAAGGACAAAAATGTCTGGTATTCACCTAATGTGCCGAAGAACGTGCAGTGTTTAGGAGAACTGGCCCTGGGTCTCTGACAGGTCAGCACTACCGATCGCTAGTTCTGTGACTGGCAAATTTCTTAATCTCTTTTAGCTTCAATTTTGTGTGTGTGTGTAAAATGGAATAATAATTGTTTTTTAAAATAGTATATTCCCCGTATTTATTGGAGGGTTAAATAAGATAACGTATGAAAAGGGTCTGACAAAAGAAGCCAGCCGTTTGGAAATGCGGGCTGCGATGGTGCTGTAAACGACCACGCTGAGCAGACGCTGTGTCTGCTGCCATGTAAATCATCATTGCCTCCTCAAATCTTCGGTTAAAAGTCTGTAGGTTTGTTTAAAAATAGTTAAAATGTTAATAACTCAATCCCCCACTCTGGTTGAAGTGGCAATGAAAGCAGGGGCCAGTGCAGCCATCAAAGGACCTGATGCAGCAGAAGCGACTGCTCACGGATACGAGCAGGCGAGCTCCAGAAGGAATAGCCCAACTCCCTGACTTTCCTGAAGCCGAGGACGGACAACCGAGTCCATTGCTCCCAGATCCGAAAGGTAAAGGGGGAAACCAGCTTCTACCTGAGTGAGCCGCTCTTGGAGCAGTCACTACAGAGATGGCTACCGCACGGCGGGGAGGCTGCCCGGCCCCACTTCTCGTACCTGCCCCTGGCAGCACTGCTGTGTTGAGAAGGATTCTGAAGTCATGCCTAAGCTCAACGTGAGCTCCGAGGGCCTTGACTGATTGCGGAACCCTGCTATGACTCAGTAATGGCCTATGTCTGGGGTCAGCCCACCATAGCCCAAGGGTGGACCTAGCCTACCCCTCGTTCTTGTATGACCCAAGAGCTAAGAATGCTTTTTACATTTTCAAATGGTTGAAACCATTTTGAAAAGATTACTATTTTGTAGTATATGAAAATGATATCAAATTAAAATTTCACTGTCTACAATAAATAAAGCTTTAAATTTGGTCAATAGAAAAAATAGTGGAAAAATTATTTTTCACTCTTGTCATAAAAGTGCCTACATACTATTTTAGATTTTATCTCTTGGCCTAGAAAGTCTAAAATATTTACTATCTGGCTCTTTTCAGAAAAAGTCTGCCTCCCCCTTTTTATGTGGTTCAGAGAAGTCAAATATATTGCCACACTGTACCATCTTCCTCTTGCCCTCAAGGTTGTGCTTATTGTTTTTAATTTGACTTTTATCATATAAAAATTGTGGGTGGAAGCCCAAGAGTCCTAGAGATTGATTTCCTTTATTTTGGTTAAAAAAGTAATTTTTAAAAAATTATCACTTAGTGGCAAGCACGTGGCATGTCACTAATGCAGGCCAAATTGATTTTTTTTAACCAAATATAATAAATGAGTCAGTAGCTCTCATTGTTCTCTGCTTTAGTGCCACAGGTACGTCCACATCATTCTCATATTACAATGTTTCTTAGAGTTTCTTCTATTTTCACGGTGACTGCCAAGTCTAATACACTTTTTCTTTCTTTAGTTAAAAAAAAAAAAAGATTTCTTCTCTGCCCACTACCACCCACCTCTCCTTCTGGACTCATTCCAGACACGTGAAGAAGATTTGCTATCTTAGCGAGGTGTAGGCTTGGTTATTGTACCTGCCAGGTGGGTGCAATGCTTTCACATCTGTGGCCTTGCCCACCTCCCCACCCCAGGCAGTTAGGCACCTTTCCCTCTCCCTGAACCTCTGGGTGCCCTCTCTCCCGAAAAACTGTATGACCTTTGAATTTTTCCAATGTAATAACTCCCCTGATAATGACATTCTAATATCAGTGCAGCTTATCTTCCCTTGATTTACTTTCAATTGGCACCCGGCACTCCTAAAACTTTCCCCTTCTTGGCCCCACAAGCACTGCAGTTAATGATCTGTTAACACGTGGGTAAGAACTTTAATGGAATTGCCTTTTTTAAAATAGAAGCCTGTGGAAATCTTTCAGAGGAGAGAGAAATCCTTTACAAACTGAATAATCATACCCTAATTATATGTTGGGGGGGAGGGCAGAGTTTATTTTCTTCAGATTTTCTCAGGGTTTGCATAATATTCTCTCTTTTCTGCAAACTTCTTTCCTGAAGCTTACTTACTCATTCATCAACCATTTACTTTATTTTTATTAATTGATTCTACAAAGCAAGATAAGCTCTTTGTGACAAGTCAAACAATAGACTTCTAAAGGAAATCACCCTTTCCCCCCTTCCTATAATTTCCTTTGGTGGGTTGGCCAAGAATTACATCTAGAATTTCTTCCATCCACTTCGCTATATTCAACTAGGCAAAAACAAATGTAAAGAGTTGTTTTTCTACCTTTACAAAAAATAGAGGTGTACCATACACATCACACTGAGATTATAATCAGTATGAGTGAACCTAGCTCGCTCCTCTTAGTAGTTGCTTGTTATTCCATGGTAAAGCTTCTGATGTTTCTGTTGATAGACCTTTCGATTCAACAAACATTTACTTTGCACAAAATAAATGTGGGACACTTCAATTAATGCTGGGGAGAGAAAAATGAATGAGACATCACCTTTGACGAAGCCAAGTTCAAGTTCCCATGGGGGAGATTAAACAACTGATTTCATGTGAACTCAAAGTGCTACCATGTAGGAGTGTACAGCTTTATGGGAAGGGATGGGGAACTTGGAGGAGGATGCAGATTCATGTGGAGATGAAGCTGATAGGCAAAGGGGGAAGGCACAATTAAGGGAACAGCATGTGCAAAGCCAAGGAAGCTTCAAGAAACATGGCACCCTTAGGAAACTGGCTAAGGTTTGGTATGGAGCAGCTGGAAAGGGCAGAATGCTAGGCTGGCACAGAAGTGAGTGGACTTGTATACTGAGCCAGAGTCTGGACTCATCCAGTGGTATGAGAGTATCAGGGAGACATGCAAGGGCTTCAAGCAGGAGAACAAAATCCTGGTTTTTAGAAGGGCACGTGGAGGATGAACTTGTGAGGAAAGACCAGATATAACAGGAGACGACAGGAAGCAGTTGAAATAGTCGGAGTTAGAGAAGATGATGAACTGAAGCAGAGCCCTGGTGAAAGAACGGAAGGAAGAGGATTAGAATTGGCTTTTTGAGGTGAGTCCAGTAGTAGGATCTGTGAGTAGACTGCAGGGAGGCTTTTAGCTTGGGCAACCAGATGTACCCACTAAAGGAAATGCAAGAGATGCCAGGTCCCTCCAGGAGAAGGAATGACTTCCGTCTTGCCCATGTTGAGTTTGAAGTGCCTATGGAAACATCTTGGGCTCTTTGAACACTTTCCAAATACATGGCAATAATGGCCCTCCCAAAATACTTCATTTAAGTTTGTGATGGGTTTTTCTCCCTTCACAGAGAAAAAGAAATGAAATGAATCAATAAGGTTCCAACCACTATCTCCAGTGTCAGGAGGTAGAAGCGGCACATGCAGAGCCTGCAGCTGGCAAGCTGAAAAAAGTGGGACTCTTGGGATAGATCAGTAAGTACACAGCGTCCTTCCGCTGGGCTCAGGCAACCCAACCAAAGGGCAGGACTAGGAGAGTGGACGTGGGTATGATTCATTGTGCAAGCCCATCAGTCAAGCACGTGGTTGTAGGCCCTGGTCTGCCCGGCCACCAGCAGAAAGGTACTCTTGGACCTGTAGGGGAGTCTGAAGTCACAACCCCCAAATCCCATTGCCACATGATAAACGATTTTGTACTGACAGGGACAAAGTATAATGGTGTGACAAAAGGAAAAGCTACTTTGGGTACAGTTACAGAAAGCATCAGGGAGAAAAACCAGAGAGACTCTTCTGGGGCCAGCAGGACCCCCCAAGAGGAACAGGGTTCCTGGAAGAACCCAGGGTTCACAGAGGTGAGGGCCATGGTTCCCGGTCACGGCCAGGGGCCCGGCTCCATCAGAATCATCTGAAAAGCTTTTCAGGGTCCCAGTAAGGGAGACATTTGCAACTTTAAAAGTCTGACAGTGTAGGGAAAACAGTAGACATCTATTAAACCACAAACATTTGTTTCTTTTAGTTCTAGAGGCTGGGAAGCCTAAAATCAAGGTGTCGGTGGATTCAGTTCCTGGTTTGTGGATGACTGCCTTCTTGCTGTGTGTTGAGATGGAAAAGGGAGAGAGAAAAACCTGGCCTCCCTCCCTCTCATAAGGGCACTAATCCCATCATGGGGACTCTATCCTCATAACCTCATCTAACACTAAACAGCTCCAAAGGCCCCACCTCCAAATATATATTCATTATATTAGGGGTTAGAGCGTCAACATATGAATCTGGGGGAACAGAAACTTTCAGTTGAAAGCAGGAAGGAACTTGAAACTGGGGGAGAGGAGCGGGGGGAAGATGGGAAGAAAGGTCCTGGGGCTGGAGGCGGGCAAGGTCAGGGTGTAAGGACGGTGATAACCATCCGGTTACTTTTCTAATGGTGGGAAGGGACAAGTCGTTTTAGGAGCAGTGGCGTCTGCTACTGAATCTTACCCTGTTTCCTATTTTGCACTGTCTTTAGTCTTCCCCAATTCATTAGTTAAGGTGTATTATTCACTAATTAGTGTCAGTCTGGCGGTGATGACGCCTTGGGGAAAAAAGGCTGGGGTAAGTGAGACGTGAAGCCAGGACAGGGAGACCACCAAACTGATCAAAGGGAAAAGTTGAAGGCAGGAGTTTTGAGTTGAGGTAATGGGAAAAGGGGGAAGAAAAGAACAAGAAAAATCTGAGAACCCTCTCCCCTTTAACCCAGGAAACTTCAGAACAACTTAGGAGGGAAAGAAAATTCTTTTGAGGATATATATCCTGGAAGCTTGAGTTCTTTCAGGTAGTTGGAGTTATAAATCCTCATCTGTCTTCCTTTGGTCCTATTGCTGGACAGTGGGTCTGCCTAGGGACAGCTGTAGTGTATGGGTTCTTGACTCCACGTAGGAAAGATTTCACAACACGAGTCCAGGTGACTATGAGGACACATTTATTAAAGCTGAGGGCAGTGAGACAAGGAAGGGCTTAGCATAGAAACAACCAGAGAGCCCAGGCTGGGCTGCCTTAGCTCATTGGGAAATAAGAGAAAAGGGGGACTTGGGGCCGGGATCAGAGGTTTAGCCTGGGACATGCTGCCAGCTGCCCGTTGCCTTAGAGTTTAGGAGACGTGTGCCTGTGGGGAAAGAAGTGGCAGGAGAAGACAGGAAAGGAAATGGCTTGGGCTGCTACCCAGAAGGAGAACCCCTTACCCCTCTCTCTTGCTGGTAGGGAAACCAGAGGAGGTCTCAGTAGAATATTCATTCATCAGCTCTCCTTTCAGGATCACAGTCTCCTCTGACTGGTCAGTGGCAGGGCAGGAGGTCTTTAGTCACTGCAGTTGGTTCTGGCCTCGCCCACCTGGTTTTGCTGCTTTTCTGGGCCTGGAGCCGGAATGCAACTGAGGCCTCCATGTTCTCTCCAGGGAAGAAAGGCTACCCTGGGGACGAGGTCCTCGTTTTCTCAGTTGTGTCCCTTGCCAGGCACTCGGGGCCTTCAGCCCTGGTGACCATCTGCACCTGGATATAAATTGCTTGGCCAGTTTGTTCAGCTGTCTGTCTCAGTTTCCCTATTCCACTTGCCAAGGGATTTTCCTAGTTTCTCACTATCCTGTCTCAGTTCCTAATGAAAGCAAATTTAGCTAATTGATGCAAACAAGAGTTAAGTCCCTAGGGCATCTCAACATTATCATTGTTATAATGAAATGACTTTGAACAAAATGATATTATTTAAAGACCCTCTGCATTGCTCTGATTCCAAAAAGCTGGAGGAATTGAAAAGGAATATATGAATACAGATCTCTTTTCCATATCTACCTGCTCCTGAGGTTTGGGGTGGAGTCATGCCCAGATGGCTCTGAGGTGCCACCAGGCCTGGTGACCACTGCTATGGACTATGAGGACCAGAAAAATTTCAAAGAAGGTTTTTTTTTTTCCTTTTTTCTTAAAAAGCTCCCCTTGGTGGCAGGCAGTAGTGGGTTGACAGGGCAGACGGGAGTGGGAGGCCCAGTCATGCGAGCAATGGTGGCCTGAGCCGTGGGTCCTCCTGAGGCTTCCTGTGGGTGCACACCTGTCGTCCATCCCGATGTTTGGTGTTAGTGACCCTTGTCTCCCTCGGAGTGGGCCTTCTTCGTAGCGGCAAGGTGTCCCTCTTTCCCTTGTAATTCCCACTGCCCGTTGTTGAAGGAAGATACAAACCAGCGCGTTTGTGCTCTGAGGACACTATCTCTGGAAGTCAGGGCAGAGCCAAGGCCAACTGGACCTACTCCAGGCCCCCGAGGACTCCAGCTTCTCTATCTGACAGGCAGCTTGCTAAATGCCCCCGAGTTTCAAAAGAGGGGCCTGCTTCCATTCAGTTGAAGTCCTCCAAGATTTTCCTACTCTTCAGGAAAATGCTGAAGTGAAACGTGGATGCTGCTGTGCTTACAAAATGCTATTTAAAATGTGTCCTTAGCCCTGGCTGGTGTGCTCAGCGGATTGAGTGCCGGCCTGCGAACCAAAGGGTCGCCGGTTGGATTCCCAGTCAGAGCACATGCCTGGGTAGCAGGCCAGGTGCCCAGTAGGGGGTGCACAAGAGGCAATTGATGTTTCTCTCCCTCTCTTTATCCTTCCCTTACCCTTTCTCTAAAAATAAATAAATAAAATCTTTTTTTAAAAAATAATAAAATGTGTCCTTAATTAAAGCTGAGAATAGGCAAACCCATCCGTTGGTTTTTCTCACCTTGGAAATGCTTCCTGTGCTCTGAATTTGAAAGACAAAATGTAGCAATTCCTGGGCATACTGAAAGGAATTGCCGGAATTGCCTCTGAAACTCCCAGCCTTTACCACCTGCACCTCCCTTTTTAATGTAAATGTGGGCAATACCAGGAAATGAGCCGGGCACAATATTTGCTGTCTTCATATCTCCACTCTGTCTATTTGGAGTCTTAAGTAAACATGCCCCCAGCCATGGAGCAAGGCTGTGTGTGAGCCCTGCAGCCTCTTCCATCAATCGCCTCCTCTCTGAGTCTGATTAGCATCTCTCAAATCCACTGTAAGCTTTTGGAGTCAAGAACAAAAGACACTGTGCCGGAACTTAACAGTAAGTGCCCTACACAGGAAAAGCTTTTAGTACATCATGCTTTTCCAAACATCAGGAGAAAACTTATACTTCAAGGGTCCTCTCACTCTGTTTATGGGCAAATTAACACTTTAATATATATGTATATATATATAAATGAGGCTGCATACAGTATAGGTAGGGCATATATAAATGTGGTATTATTAATAGTATATAATTCTTCTGCTATAGTATGAAGTAATTCATGCATTGCATATAAATACATGCTCCATAATTTGGAGTATTACACACCAGGCTAACATTTGTACTATTAATAGCTATATAGCATTTAAAATGCTAATTGTCATTTTTCAGAGCCCAGGCATTTGTTTCGGAAGAACAAGGCCATGGCTTATATTGTTGTAACAGTATGGCCAGCTGCAGGCTCTACCACAATGAGACCCATTGTTGGGTAAATGGAGCCCCTCAGGTGAATGTAATTATGCAAATCCTTCCCTAACTACCATTCCTCTCTTGGCCCAGTCCCCAGTGGCCTCCCACCAGTGGGAACACTGTCACATTTCATTAGGGGAGGCCTCACTTGTTTGCTGGGAGTGCCCCCCCAACACCACATCCTCAGGCCTGATGGCCAGAAAGAACCTGCTGCCGGCCCTGCCCCCATAGGCCTGCTGGGCCCACTAAGGAGCTCACCAGACAACCTAGTCCTTTGTACCAGCTGACACATTTGTTCACTATACGTCAACACTGAAAACAGGCCTTTAATTTCCTAAGGTGCTGTTTACACTCTGATTCAAGGCAGGTCTGCACACAGGGAGTTGTAATGCCAGAGGTCAGAGAGGTGGGATGATGAGGTGCCTTGGCTAAGGTGCCGGAAGTTACATAGACCCGTGGCCAAGTGTTTTACACACACAAACACACACACAGAGCCCCTCTTCCTCATCCAATCCAGAGCGGTCCTATATGGTCCTTGAACACTCGAGCTCCCCAATCCATAGAAGGAGGAAACTGAGCTACGTCATTTGTTTATCGACACCATTGTAGACATACCTAGAAATAAGGAACCCAGACAAGATCTCTTGAAAGTCCCCACCCTCTTTAATTTACATGAGTCACTCATTGTGCAGGGGTCATTTTTTCCACATTTTTGGTGATTTCCCACAGACACTAAAATAGAACTCTGCCTACAAGTGGGTCCTGCATAAATGTTGAGGGAACGCGGTCTTACGCTAATCTGTTTACTTTCTAGGACTATCTCAATGAAGTACGAATACTAGTTTAATTATTATATATATTAATAATATAATATATAATTATATACATTAACATATAATTATATTATAACATAATATATAATAATATTTATTAATAATATAACATTAATAATATTAATGACACAATATATTAGAGAATATCTTACAAAATAATATTTCATTTCTCAAATTCTATATGTTATACTCTTTTCTAGGTATTAACTATAGATAGTTTGAATGTAAAGTAAAAGGTAATGACAGTGAATCAAATAATATTTCCCTGGAGAAAATAAACTACCTAAAGGAATTTAAAAACACAGAATCACTAACTACAGAATTCATGTACTTAAAACCTAACTCTGCTTTGATATCAAAATGATTGTCAAAGAATGAGATATTTAAAATCCCAGAGGCTCTGTAAAATGTGTACATCGTCAGTGAGGGTGTGAGACTGAGCTTTGGTTAGTGGCAGGAAAGAGGTCAAACTTACTGGAAAAGAACTCTCATCCCTGGCTAGCATGGCTCAGTGGGCCGAGCGCTGGCCTGTGAACTGAAATGTCACTGGTTTGATTCCTGCTCAGAGCATGCCCGGGTTGCCGGCCACGTCCCCAGCTAGGGGCGTACGAGAGTGTGAGAGGCAACCCATCGCTGTTTCTCTCCTTCTCTTCCTCCCTTCTCCAATAACTAACTAACTAAATAAATAAAGTCTAAAGAAAAATAAAAAGACCTCTCATATCTCTGAGCTGAGGCCAGGCGAGATGGAGATTATAAGGGAAGACACCTACTTGTTCCTTTATTGGCACAAAATCTGTATGACTATTGTAGGATGAAATCGGAAAAAATAGTAAGGTATGTGGGAGTCAGTGAATGGAGTTTGTATACTTTTAAGCTTTTCCTGGATTCTGCAGTTCCATTTTTAAAAAAAAGAAAAGGAGATCTGAGTCCTGGTAATAACATACACTTTTGCATAATCTTCCATATTATTCCAAGGGATCCTATAAGAATAAATGCCTCTATATTCAAGATTTGTAAAAAGGTATGTATCTGTCACATGAAATAGAAAGCAGATTTTCTGACTAAATTGTTTAATCACATCCATTATGATTTTTAGCTGTCATTTGTTTATTCCTTTCCATTGGCAATAAACCGTGCCAGGTACTTCACTCATTTGAACATCTTCATTCCTTCGAATCATCGCATGAAATAATTATTGTCTCCATTTTACAGAAGAGGGAACTGACACCTGGCTCTAGCAAGGAAGAAACAAACAAGAACGGAACTAAATCCTTCACGAAACAGGCCCTTAAAAGGGGCGCAGATCCTGGGGACTGCTGCTCCAGGGCCTCTTCCCCAAGAGCCTTTCAGGGAGAGCTCCGCCTGACGGATCCCTGGTCCCCAGAGAAGACAGACACTCATTAGCCCTTGTTGAAAAAGCCACCAGTAAGGGCTGCCAAAAGTCATGTCATGGGTACATCCTGCAGTCACTCCCTGCAAACTCAACTTCTTTTTGTCAAAAATTGCAGTAATATTTTTAAAAATTGCAGTAATATTTATGGGGACCTAAAGATTTCTTAAAGCCACTTTTAATTCTCTGTAGTGCCATGATTCCATTTGGAAAATTTTCTTGTTCCCTAAAAGTACCTGGTATATTCTATGAAATATTTATATAAATATTAAGAAAAATAAGTCAACAGAGAAAAGCACTTTTATCAAAAAGATTACCTCAATGAGGCAGGTAAGAAATTGTATCCCATATTCCATGTATAAAACACTTTTTGTCTTTTTAACTGAATAGGTACATGAATTTATAAAGTCCCAGCCACAGCCCGTATTGAGAAGTCAGGACTCTTGCTCTGTTCCAGTTATCGTCTATATCATTTATATAAGGCAGTGAATTCTTCACCAAGAACCAAATCATACCAGCTGTCCAATATAGGACAGCAAAGGATCTGTCAGCCAGGACTGTGCTAGGAGTATTTTCAGGGCCTACAATTAGTTATTCATATAAAATTCTTATTGCAGGAATACTTTGCTAACTAATAGCCACCTCTTTCTCCAGGCCTCCTTTCTAGAATCTTCAGGTCAGGGCCCCGTGGCATTCTGGGAGACCAGGGCTAGAGCTATGCAACTAAATGCCATTCTCGCAAAGTTAAATCATACCTTGCTTTTCAAGATATTCTAAACCCATCAATGTGAACAAAACAACAAACCAAAACAAAACCACCCCAAAACACAGTCTACATCACAACTTGCAAGATTTTAATAACCTGCCAAAAAGGCTAGTTTTGTAACTATGGGAGTGGAAGGCCGGAAATAGAAATCTTTTTCTTACGTTGTAGTTTCAGGCTGAGGTGTTAAAAGCAAACAGGCACTTGCAGCTTTACACCGTGGAACAGGCAAAAAAGCAGATCTGACTATAAATCTGACATCCCTTCCACCTAAAGTCAGTTCAGAAACCCTGCGGCCCACTGATCCTGAGCCAAAGCAGTGGTTTCTGGGGTTGATAGAGGGGTTTTTTTGTTTTGTTTTAATTTATTTTATTTTATTTATTTTGGCTTCCATGCTGACAGCAATGGAAAGCTTAGAAATGACAACTGAACAATAGAAAAATTCCACCATGTTGTTATTAGTCATTGATAAGGAAAGCCTGTTCCCAGATAGCAGCAGGACAAACCTACAGCAGGACAGACAGTCTCTTTGCACCCTCCTCTCTGAGCACACTTCGGAACCAAAGTGCTCAGACAAGGGTAAGATGGTTGAGATGGGGAGACAGCCTGTCCAAAGGCCAGATTTTCCCATTTTCTTAGAAAAGGTGTCTTCTGTTCTGGATTGCACAGCTATTAGATAAAAACCAGTGTAGCAGCATGTACAACAGAGTAGCTAATGAACAGTTTCTTCGGTGGTGATGATTAATACAACAAAGAGCCAAAAGTGACACAAACCTCAATCCCTATCCAGAAGATTTTATCAAGAGCGTTTTTGACATTTCCATGGAAATACGAATAACCATTTACCTGCATCACCTTCCCTCCTGTATGTATGGAAAGTGGGTGCTCTTAGGCCTCCCTTGGCTTAAAAAAAATAAGTAAATAAAGTGGTCATTTTTTCCTTTTTTTTTTTCTTTTTTACACTTATCCAGGGTCAATTAAAAACTGTTCTCACCTTCTGTCCTAGCAGAGTTGGTGAGCGCGTCAGCTTTCTCCTCAGCGTTGCTAGTGCTGTCTTACTGTTGTTAGGGATATAAAGGGACAGGAAAGAACATTTGGAAGACAGAGAGAGTGAATCCCAACTACTTCCACCTTTGAAAATTCTCTTCTAATGCTGATGATATTCATGCTCAATTTTTGCATGGTAGCTAATTCAATATGTGCAAGGGATATATCCTGCTTTTCTTTTACTGAATATTAAATATTAAGTAGCTACGTGCTTTTTGTATTTCAAATGGCTGCATTGTTCCATAATTTAATTAATGCCCCATTGTTGTCTTCCTTCTGACCTCTTAACTTCCTACCTGCCTTTCTGTCTTCCTTTCCTCCTGTCATAAATCCTGCTGCTTCTTATTTATTTTGGCTTTTTTATACCACATTTCCAGAAATGGGATTAGAAATTCTTAAATGTATATTTTTTTATTTTTTAAGGAGGTTCATAGTTTTAAGTCTTTTTGTTTGCTAATTATGCTTCCTCTAGTTCATTCATTTATCTACTGGGATTTTGCTTGTTTTTCTTAGCAATTTTTATGGAAGAATTTGCTGCATTTATCATATTTGCTGTATACATCATTTCACAGTTTTTTGTATGATTTTTGCTTTGGTTAAAAAAGATTTTTTTTTTTTGGAGATGTGAAGGCTTTCAAAGTCTCTTTAGCTAAATCTATTGACTGATAGTTTTGTGATTCAGTCCTTTACTTCTAAGGTTAATAAAACAATGCAGCACTTATTATTTGATAAATATTCAACTCTTTTTTTACAAATTAAAATATTTAGGTTTTTACTGTATTATATAATGTGTGATAGAGTTATAAGTGGATTTTCTGCTCTAATCACTAACCACCAACCACCATTGATCTCCTTCCTGGAGGTCTCCCTTATGATATATTAAATTCTTATTACCGTTAAAACTATCCTTCCCTGCTGTAAACATATATTTATTGCTGCTAATAGAGGGGAATGGTGGTTCCCCTTGTTAGTCTTTTTCTTTTCTAGGATATTCTTTGATATTTTAATCTAATGCTTCCTTGAAATGAAATTTAAAGTCATATTATCGGCTTTAAAAATATCATGCTGGGATTTGATGGTATTTCTTTAAACCTGAGAGATCCTTTCCTGTATTACTTGAGAGAAGGTGAGTAGGATATTTTAGCAACAGATGTCCAGAGCCGAAATGGATTTCATGAGATTTGCTCAGAGCTGCCTGAAGCAGACATGAACTAAGAGGAAAACATGAATTATAGCCTAAAAGAGGATTCCAGACCATATTTGAGAAAAATGCCAAGAATTAGATCCCACGGGAGTGAGTTAGCCTTGAAAACTAGGAAGGGTATTAAGAAATCTAGAACCCTGGAGATCAATAGTAAATCAGAAAACAGACTTCACATGATTACTGGTACGTAACCAAACCCTTGGTTCTTCCTCTTACTACTTTTCTACAACTCCACTGAATTTCCCTTTGTGTCAGCAGTGTCATCCTGGGCCTGGCCATGCATTTTGTGAACTAGAAAGAAGCTTTCAGAACACTGTGAAAACGGACTCAATGAAATCCAAGCAACTGTTAGACTTCCATAGTGTTTAATGGATTCTGCAGGAAGCTTGCAAACTGTCAGTGAATCTTTGATCTCAGTTGCCTCATTACAGATTTTTGAATAAGCTGAAGAAACATTTACTTTGTGATATTCTGTAATATTTTGTTTTGAAATGTATACTTTTTTGGAATCAACTATAAGTCATAATATTTACTTTTAACTATTTTCAAACTGCAAATATTTTTTTAATCAAAAGACATATACCATCTTAACTGTAAACATTGTTTTCAAGGAAATATAATACTTTCGACAACAACAGGTATATTCTATAATATAAATACATTCTATTTCCTGAAATCTAGATCAACAGAGACTAATATGCCAGATCAGTTCCCCATGAATCTGTCTTGACTCAAACATTGCTATGAGTTCAAATACATTTGATTTATGGATGTTTTCTCAATTTCTCCAGAGCTTTTCCTTCCACTAGAAACTCTTTTTATTTTTTTCCAAATAGATTCTCCATGAGTAAATATTACTTAATGGAACAAGCATCAGATAGAACAGAATGCTGCATTCCAAGATTCTTTGAACCTTCTAAGTTATCTGTAGAATTCTGGCTGAAGACGTTTTTTGTTCTTAATCTTTATGGAGTGACGGTAGTAGACAGTTCTATTTTATCTGTCTACCACATTCCTCTTGGGGAACTTCTCCTTCCGCTACTTCTAACCATGAGATCTAAATGGTAGCAGCCATCATTTATGGAACCTTATGTACTTGGCCATGGCAACTACGCAAGAGGAAAGTCTCTGAATTTATTGAAGATACATAGAATCCCGAGGCCTTGACCATAGTTCTTGATCCTGGAAAAGCCACGTGTAACAGCCACTCCTGGTTCTCTCCAGCAGTCCCCTCAGGTACCTATTTCGTGTGCCTGTGTCCTAGCTTTCATGTGTTTTGCATCCAAGAGCTCACACCTGTGACTGTCTTCTGAGGCCTGTCCCAGGCTACTGGAGAGGCTTGGTTTTCACACAGTGCCTGCAAACAAGTGCAGAATCTCAGAACGTCAGGAATGTATGCTTCTCTGGCGGCCTGTAGCCAAGGACAAGCTGGTGTGGGAGTTTGAAAGCGCGTCAAACTTGCCTCGTGCCTGGGCAAACTGGGAGAGCCATTTGCGCTCCAGAGCTCCCCGCAGGCTTGGGCGGAACCTGGAAACTGCCTGAAATGGCGTCCGGATTTGGTGCCTTTCCTCTTTGTTCCCAGCTCCCCTGTTCCCTTTCTCCTGAGAGCACTTTCATTGTGACTGACTTGAACGCACAGCCTCTCCCTTCCCTGGGCCTGCTCCTAGAGCGCCCGACCTAAGCCCATCTTGGCTCCAGCCGAGTCAATGTCTCCACCTGCGATTTTTGTACCTGGAGCTGGGAGGTAGAGAGCTCGTCTGCTGCTGGCGGTTGGAGGGAAGGAAGCTTACCCACAGAAAGCAGCAGAGACAGTCCTACTGTGTCGCAGTCTGGCTTCCAGCTGCCCTTGAGGCATCTCAGGACCCCTGCAAGCTGTGGTTGAGATAGAGGGTGTGAGTTAGGTAGTTGAGCAGGGTTCCTGTCATTCACATCTGCGAAAATCCCAACTAATATCATGGAGATCAAAGAGCTCCTCAGTGCTAAAGATGCTCTCCAAGGAAAACAGCACAGTTACTCAAAACTTTGCATGTAATTTCCGGGATTCACATTCATGCATTTTTTATGGTCTGGCCCCACCTATGTGAGAACCACGTAGGTACGTCTGACTGTATAAAGCTTACGCACCTACTGTTTGGCTTTTACTCTTTCTCATAATAGCTCTTGCCTTCCTGGGTAATCTCTTAAACATTTTTGAGAAAAACAATAATTAGGACTTTAGTGTTGGATTTTCCCCCGAGCAAACACGGTTGCCAGTATAGAAATCACAACTGATCAAATTAATAACTATGAAAGTGTAAAAAAAAAAATATATGCCAAACAGAGTTCACATCCAAAGATGTATAAATGTTCACATGAACTGCAGGTTCATGGAAACAAGTGGGCAGGACAGGGAGAGATGGACCATTGAACTGTCATCTTACATTGAGCCATGCCTAAGTGACTGTAGCTTTTCTTCGAATAGGAAAAAAATGTTTACACTGGTACAAGATCCACAGAATCATAGTGTACGCTCCTCAATTCACCTACCGGGTTTTATGTACTTTGTCAGTTCTCTCATGTGTCTAAATGAAAAAGACAAAACCAAAACCAAAAACATTTCTCTCAGGTGAATTAGGAGGCCTGCAGTCTTCTCCCTGCCCTGCACCCCACAGAAGCCTTGTTTCTACCTTACATATAGCATATATTTTGAAACATTTATTTATTGATTTTAGAGAGAGAGAAACAGGAAGAGAGAGAGAGAGAGAGTGAGAGAAAGGGAGAGAAATGTTACTTTGTTGTTCCACTTATTGATGCATTCATTGGTTGTTTCTTGTATATGCCCCACCTGGGTATTGAACCCGCGACCTCAATGTATCAAGAACATGCTCTAACCAACTGAGCTACCTGACAAGGGCTACACACAGTACGTTATATCAGAAAGATTAAGTGGCCCAATACCACTAGGCCCACACTGGCAGCACCGTGGACAGAAAGCACATTCCTTGTTTTAGTCCCAGGCCTGTGCTCAGATGTGCCTCAGACTCCCCTCCGGCCCGCTGATACTCCCCTCTGTGGTGAAGGAAGCCCTTGGGGTGTGACCCTCAAGCCACAGGCAGCTGGGCCTGCTGAGGGCGCTCCTGGGACATTCGCCTTCACATCCCTCCATCTCGGAGCAAACGTTTTAGAGTGTGCTGGGATTCTTTGGCACTAGTTCCTTGCCCCCGATAAGCAGGTAGGAAGGCAGGGTTCCCACAGTGTCAGGTAGGAGACAGAGCCGGGGGAGGCCACATTCTTCAGGCCTGGCCACATCCGCATTCTAGGATGCAGTGTGGTCTATGGCTGGAGCTCTGTGTCCCTGTGGGAAACTTTCCGGGACCTGCGAAGATTTACCTCCCTCTGTGTTATCTTCTGCTTCATGAAAAGCCAACTTTATAAAACAGAAACTTATATATCCCTTGATTTTACAAAAGAAAAAGAAAAGAAAGCCAGACCCCCGCATTTGATCATGGCGTTTGCAGCATCTTTCTGTTAATTACATCATTGTCTCATTTTGACAGGCACACGCTAAGCTTTAATGCTGTGCCTTAGCGGAAACTCAGTTCCACCTGATGACAGTTTTCCTCATGAGCAGTTCTCAAGAACAGACTGCTCACATTCCCTCTCCTCATTAAACTTCACACCTTTTAACTACATAGTCATCTGCTGCTACATGACAAATTACCACAAACTTAGCAACTTCAAATAATGCCCAATTATTATTTATTAGGAGGGCTGCAGCCTTCACCCCATCCTGCACCTCACGGCAGCCTTGTTTCCCCCTTATGCACAGTATATATTTTTAAAATGTTTATTTATTGACTTCACAGTTATGTGGCCAGCAGTCCAGGGGGGCCCGGCTGGGTTCTCTGCTCAGCGCCTCACAGGCTGAAATCAAGGTGTTGGCCAGACTGAGCTCTTTTCTGCAGGTCCTCCAAGCTCATCTGGGCTGTCTGCAGAATGCTTGCTGTTCCTTGAGGTTGGTTGGAGCTAAGGTTTTCATTTTCTTGCTGGTTGTCAGGTTGGGACAACTCAGCTTCTAGAGAATTCTCTGTGGTTTTGTATGAGGCCCCCGTACATCTTTAAAGCCAACAATGGGAGTCCCCTTCTAACTTCGAATCTCTCTGACTTCCACTTCTGCTACTTTCTGGAGAAAATTCTCTGCTTTTAAAGGCTAACCTGCCTGGGTCGAGCCCACCAATAAAATGTCTATTAAGATCCACGGACTTGGAACTTATACCTGAAAAATCCTTGCGCAGCATCACCAAGATTAGCATTTATTGAGTAACCAGGGTACAGAAACCTTGGGGGAAGGAGAATCTTTAGAATTCCACCTATCATAGGAAGCCTCTTAGAAGAACTTTAGTCCCCTATGGAGGCGTTAACATGGAAACCTCCATATTCCAGAGCTGTCTTGAATATTTCCTCCTGGGGCAACTTCAGTTTTTGGAGTTACTTGCTGCTTATCATTTAGATTTTGTCTCTCTGCTTCGTTATCTTACTCTGTCTTCTTTGAGTTGGGGGGTTGGGGGCTTAGAGATTCATCCTACTTTCTTGTTAGACTAAAAATTATTTTAAAAGTATATTTATTGAGATTTATATAAGATCTCATTATGTTGCAATAGGACGGCCTTTCATAGTCTATAGACCCCTACATTGGTGGATTCGATGCCCACTGATTCTTTAAGAATTGATGGGATGTGTTTCCATTGTTGTCATTGTGTCTGTGTGTGCATTTACCAGTGGTGCAGCAAGGCTACTGGGCAGTCAGAAGGGGCTCTAGCCGTGAATGTTCAGTGCAGATACACAGCAGCCCCGCTACGCTCCAATATCTAGGGGGCGTTTCACAAAATGCTGTGGGAGATACAAAGACAAATGCAAAAAAAGTTCTGACACAAAAATCTTGTGGGGAAAATGAGCTATATTCATAAAGATAATGGAGAAATTTGTAAGTGTCAAAAGAGAGAGAAGAATAAAATGCTTTGTGAAGTCAGAAGGGAGAAAGATTATTTCCAGCTAAGGAACCCAGAAGACTGCAAGGGAGTGCAGCACACGAGGTGGTTCCCATGGAGACCAGGCATCCAAGGCCTTTCACCGTCTCAACTAAAGGAAAACTGTATTATCAAGATGCCGCTGGAACTCCCACTATAACGTGCATGTCCAAGTGCTGGCAAATTGGAAAAGGTACTTTCATGTCTGAGCTAGATCTAACCGTAATATTTAAAACTAAACCAGACATCAAGACGCCAAGTTCATGGCATTAAGACACTCAGAGATAGCCAACAGATTATCTGTTGCTATATTATTATCTGTCCCAAGCTTTATTATAAAATATTCAGGCCCCATCACATGGGTTTTCCTTAAAATATCTTTGTTTCAGGCCTCTTGCCTTCTGATGGGCAATCCTGAACCAGAATTTGGTTCCCAGTTGCATATCCGCTTTAAGGAGGGAGATGTGCTGACCATTTTTGGCAGCATCTTCCTGGGTAAAAGTGAGTAATGTAGTGATTGCGATAGACGGTTTGTAAATGTGGCTACACTTATTCGGCTCCCTTGTCACTGTGACTTTGTAGCTCTTCCCATCACAAGTTGGACCCTGGTCTCCCTCCGTGTGACTTTTGACTGACCTTGTGCTTTTCTTTGACCGACGGAAGACAAAAGAAGTGACTGAGCCCTGGTCTCCAAAGACTGTACCCCTACGCCCGCTCCTCAGGAACTTGATAGAGCCTCCAGGTGAACCAGCCCAGCACCCACGCACCGGAGCCGGAGGCCGAGCTGGATTCTGGGTGCTTGAGGAAGCCCAGCTGAGAGCAGCAAGAATGTAGGCTCACAAGAAATAATTCACGGCTGTCATTTTAAGACACTAAGTTTGGGATTGTCTTGTTACACTGCCATAGTTCCGTTTCTCTTCGGAGGCAGGTTAAAAGGACAAGTCCCACAATGTCCTCCAGTAGCAACATTAGCGATTCAGGACAAAGGTTTCTCACGGAACTTTGCCAGCCTGACGTGTTTCATTTGTTTCAATAACGTGCAAATTGTCTTTCTGTGATAGGTACACACAAGTTTTGTGTCATTTACTTCAGAATTACAGTTAAAAGTCACAATATTTTATTCCTATCTTTTTTCCCCCCCTAAGAGTGAGACAAAAACCTCATTAAATGTGTGGTGAGTTTCAGGGGCTTTCAAAAGGTCCGGCAGTGCTAGTCACATAGCAGTGACCATATTTGGGGGCTGTCGGGGTTGGGGAGGGAGTTTGTCTAAAACATCTGGATAACCAGAAAAAGTTGTTTTATTCCTCTTATAAGTAACAGGTATAAGGCACTTTATCCTTTACAGAGCATTTAAACTTTATAACTTAAAAATGTGGGTATTGTTCCTCCCCCTACCCCATTTTACACTGGAGAAAACCAAGGCTCAGAGAGATTAGCAACTTGGAAGAGACACAGCATGTTCTCTTCACCATCTGACACCTAAGCCATGCTTTCTCCACATGTTAACAGATGATCAGTGGTTTGGAATTTGATAGCACGTTTCATTTAAGATCTTCACAAATGTTAATCACGTCCCCTTTTGCATAAAATTAATGTCTTTAATTTGGGAAACATTGAGAAGGAAAATAATTAACTAGAACAAGTCATTTAATTAAAACACATAAAACTTCTACAGTCTTATCCTTATGCTCAGCTTTCAAGTGTTTATAATCTACCGCTAACCTCACTGCTGCCATTGTGTTTATCTTCCCCCCAACATTCTGTGACTATTTGAACATCCAGAAATGTCAAAATAATTTTAAAGCAAATACTTATATAGTCACTGCTAGATTTTATAATTAATATTTTACAATACTTTCTCTATCATATCATCTACCCGTCTCCCTCTTCCTATCCATCTACCGCTTCTTCTGCATTCATCTTTAGTCAGACAGTTTAGTAACCCAGGACAAAACAGTCAAGACTATTGCTTTGTGAGCAAAGTTTTATCACTTCACCTTGGCACCGGGGTCTGCATACAAAACCACTGATGATCTGAAAGTCAACTTTGAAGGAAGGATGCCAATTAAAGCACCAACTGCAGTCAGTTTCAAAATGACGTGCACGGTCTGCATGGAGGTGCCTCCTGCCTGTTGATAGGAAGGGTTGGCGAGAATGCAACTCTTGCCCACTGGCCCAGAGAATGTTCCTTTTACTGCAGCTCTAATTCTGAGTCATATTTTGGGGGCTTTTTTCCTTTTTCTGTCTTCTCTCTCTCTCTTTTATTACTTCTGAGACTTCCCTCTCAATAGCGACGTAAATAAAAGAAGACAGGGAAGAAATCATGGAATCATGGATGTAGAAGGGCAGGAGACCACCTTGTGACTCTGCCAAAGGACCCTGTACCCAGATGGCAGGTGGTCACTGATGGGGAGGAGAGGCAAGGCAGCTCCAGGAGAGCGACATAGCTGGATGTTAGAAGGAAGAGTGATCAATGTGTCATGGCGGGTAGGGGTAGGGGGGTCCTGGAAACACTCCACTACTGGTTTAAAACCGAAATGCCTACCACGTAGCCTGATCACTGATTTTCTGAACCTGGAATGTGCAACTTCATGCCTTAGTCTACTCACTTAATACAAGTATTAAACCAAAGGATTTGAAACTTACGGGTTTGGGAGCTCCACAAATTCCAGTGTTTGCTTATAGTTTTTGTAAATCAGGCAGGAGATGTCCTATGGCTGCTTGACTCTGGCTGCTGGGGGTTTCTTCAATGAGTGAAGCCTAGTCACTCCCCCCCACCCCCCCACTGAAACCACAGCCACCCTGTTTGGGGATAAGCAGATGTTTGTGCAATGTGACTACCTACCAAGAGAGCACTCAGAGGGGAACATTCAGAGGAATAGAAAGAGGAAATTTTGGAGGAATTTAAGCAACTGTCTTGTAGTATGAAGAGTAAGGGAAAATTCTACTTCACCTAAGTCTATTATTAATGTAGTACAGTATTTATGAATTTCCCTATGGACAAAATTACTTGGACCTCAGCTTGAAATTAAGGGTCTTGGACAATAGATCCAGAAACTAAGCTCAGTATGAAAACAATCATGTCATTCTAATTGGTTATGGTGATAGTATAAGGCTATGGCTATCGGGAGAGAGGTGGATGGGGGTTTGGAAGGGGCCCTCGTGGTGGGAAGGCCTGTAGAACTCCAGTGGACAGGAGGAATGGAAGACTCCTTGGGGTGATTGGACCATGACAACTGCCATGATATCCCAAATACCCTCAGTTTTCTACAAGACCCAAATGTGTCTTTGCAGCCTTAAGCAGCTAAAAGAACAGAAGATGGGAGCCCTTCTTGTGTTCTAAGGTGTTCTCTGTATGTGTGTGAGAGGAGCAGAAGGGTAAGCTATATAATCTTCACTCACATTTTCATGTTCTTCCTCCTAAGAAGTGTTAGGATCCTAGATATATTAGAGGTAATATAATTTTATAGTTGATTAATAGGCTATGTTTATTGTCAGTAGTTGCTATGAACTGAATTGTATCCCCTCAAAATTTATATGTTGGGGCTCTAACCCCCAAGGTGACTGAATTTTGGAGATAAGGTTTTTTAGGAGGTAATTACAGTTAAATAAGGTCATAAGGGTGAGGTCCTAATCTGATAGGGCTGGTGACTTTATAAGAAGAGGTAAAGAAAGACAAATCTGTTGCTCTCTCCACATGCACACAACACAGAAATGCAATGTGATGACACACAGTCTGTGTGTCACGCAGTGATAAGTGTGTGGCCATCTACAAGCCAGGAAGAGAAACTTCACCAAAACCTGACCATGCTGATCACAGACTTTCAGCCTCCAGAGTGTGAGAAAAAAAATGCTGTTAAGCCACTCAGTCTGTGGTGTTTTGTTATGGCAACCCCAGCTAACTAATACAGTAGTAATAAGACCAAACTAGGAAAGCAGATCTGACTCCTGGTCAAACACCTTTTGCTCTTTTTATCTATAACCAGCTCTCTTACTCATACACTCCTCTCTCTCTCTCCTTTTCCCTCTCGCTCTCCCTCTCTCCCTCTCCCCTCTATCTCTGCCTGTTTATCCATTTTTCCAAGTGAGTGCTCTGTTCTTGAATTCCAGCTGATCTAGTGATGATAGAACTTGACAGTATGGAATTTAAAAGGGGTTTTTCAGAGGACTGGGGACCATTAGGCTAGGGGATTTCTATGTGCTGCTATAGTATTCCTTGTTTCCCTTTTATGGTATTAATATTGGCCCTTGACGTTTTGTATTTCTCCCTAGAGCATAAGCTCCATGAAGACAGAGCCTGTTTGTCTTGTTTCCTGCTGTATCCTTAGCATCTAGCGTAGAGGAATCGCCAGCTTTACCTTCTGTCACAATTCTCCCATCTATATGTTCAACAAATATTCATGAAAGACACATTATGAGCTAGGCACTGTGACCATGGGAGATGGTAATAGCACAGTGTTTCTCAAAGCGTGGGTCTTGAACCAGCAACATTAACATCACCTTGTATATTGCCCCCTGATATGTAGCCAAGGTTGAGAACCACTGAGGTAGTGGGAAGACCACAAAGGGAAAATGGGATTGAAACTGAGCACAATGAATGGGGCCAAAATACTAGGTTGAGTCACGTAAAGTTGCCATAGTTGAGGCCAAAATTTGCTGAATATTGGCAATTAAATGTGGTTTGACCTTAATAGATGTTCTCAACTCCCAAGGTAACCAAGAAAAGGGCCAAGGAAATGGAGAAATCATAACCTCAGTTGGTCTGTTTAACCAAAGCAGAATCCATGGTCTTTACCACTAATAACAGAACTGCTATTGTGATTTTTGATTACTCTTTCTCCAGGGCTGGGGTCACAAACTTTTTCTGCAAAGAGCCTGATAATATATATTTTAGACTTTTCAGTCCACATGGTCTTTCTCATAATTATTCAACTCTACCATCGTTGTGGGAAACCAGCCACAGACAAGGTGTTAAGTAAAAGGGCGCGGCTGTGTTCTGACAAAACCACGTTTACTAAAACAGGCAGTGGGCCAGACTTGGTCGAAGTCCATAATTTGCCAACCCCAGTTTGATGGTATGGATTTTCCATAAGGGTGCTAGAGAACAGATATAAGTTGCCCAAGACTTTTGCATGATGAAACAGCTGGCTAGTCAAGTTAGGTAAAGTTATATGAAGTGGCTGTAAGACACAGAGAGCTTCCATAGGTTGAGTAGCTTTCAAGTGATACAACAGAGTATTATGGAGTTCCTTGAAATAGAAGGACTCCCATGTAAGCAGCAATTGTGAGGCTCGTGGACAGAGATGGAAGGAGCCCCAAAGTGTGGAAACTCCACTTCCCTTCTTATACACTTGGTGTTTAGCAAATGTTATTGTATTAGTTTGCTAGGGTTACCATAACAAAGTACCACAGACTGAGTGGTTAAAACAACAGAAATTTATTTTCTCACAGTTCTGAAAGCTGGTAGTCTGAGGTGAAGTATTAGAATGATTAGTTTCTTCTAAGACCTTTCTTCTTGACTTGTAGATGGCTGTCTCCTTCTTGTGTCTTCACATTGTCTTTCTGTGTAAGTCTGTGTCTTAAACCCTTCTTATGAGACATCAGTCATATTGGATCAGGGCCCACCTTCATGGTCTCATTTTAACTTAATTACCCCTTTAAAGGCCCTATGTCCAAATATTGTCACATTCTGAGATCCTGGAAGTTAGAACTTCAACACATATGTTTGGAGGGGAAGCATAAGTCCGCTCATAACAATTATGAGATGCTTTACCTTTATGAGCAAGACACATGTCAAATAAACCCTCTATTATCACCGTAGTTTCCCATTTGCCACATCTTAATGTCTTCGCTTACTCAGAGACGGTTAGAGCTGAAAGGACTCTATAACTGAGCTCTTATCCAAGTTCGTTTTATAGCTGAGGAAACACAGACCCAGAGAGATGAAGTGGTTGACCGCAGTTCCATGGATAGGTGAAGGTGAGACCATGTAGAGCTGCAAACTCACATTCTTGCATGGATTTTCCAAATATTTTTGAGCACCTACTACATGTGGAGTGTTGGGTTAGGCACTGGAGAAAAAAAGGGGCTTCCCAGAATGAAATGGTTTAAACATGCACCAACCCATGAGCCATAATTAAGAACATGGCTCTGATGTGATTGGGGAAAGTGGACAAAGTTTGTGGAGGGTTGAACACTTGTTGGTTTCATTACTAATAAAAAATCTAGGTGTGTTTTCTAAAATTTCTGCTTATAAATTCCAAGCTCTTCCTTTATTTTATGGTATCATCAGTTATAAAGCTCTGTGGGTTTAGTAACTATTTTTTAACATTTTATTTATTGATTTTAGAGAGAGGGAAGAAAGGGGAGAGAAAGACAGAGAGAGAAAAAGAGAGAAACATTGATTGACTGTTACACTTATTTTTGCATTCATTGGTTGCTTCTTGTATGTGCCCTGACCAGGGATCAAACCCACAACCTTGGTGTATTGGGATGACACTCTAACCAACTGAGCTACCCAGTCAGGGCCAACAATTTTCAAAGAAAGAAATATCAAGCTATGTTAAAGGTACAGCCTGATATCAGAAATGTTAAAACATAGCTGAAGCAGGCCATTTTATTAGTACTTTGGGGGGTATCCAAAACCATAGTGCTCTACCAGTAATTTGAAAATTATATGTATTAAATTATGTATAGTTTCGAATTCTGCTTTGCATGGGAAGTGTTCAAGAAATATTTGTTGAATAAGTGAGTTCGGTTCTTGTCAAATAACCTTTTACCTATTATTTTTATTCTCTTTGACATATATTTATACCCCTTTTCCCCCTTTCATTGTCAATTGGTAGAGTTTCCTGATGGAGTGTCATTAATTCATGTGTTTAGTGTACTATATTCAACCAGAATACATTTTAATATCTTTTCATTTTGGCCAATTTGAAATAAGGGAGAAAAACTGATAGGGGATAACTTGAACAAAGCCAAGTATCTACTATGACACCCAGTGACCATCTCTGTGGTGTTCTCAGGCGGTCTGTCCACTTGGTTGCTGCATGGACTGACTCAGACACTGACCAAGGGAGGAAAGGCAGGAGATGTCCCCATTGCTGGATATTTGGGACCATTAAAGACTAGGTGGGTGGATTTACATTCTTTAGAAAAGTGACTGAATGGAAACAAATCCTAGTACGGTACTTGACATCTACCACAAAACAGGCTAAGGATGATTTATTAACTTACAAATATATTTCCGAGGATATTTTCCAGGAGGAAAACCTCACAATTCTAAGTATTCGAATGTCTTTGAGCTGCTTTGAATTTTGTCTTTGATCTCAGGACTTCCATATGCTTTGTAACTATATACAGAATTAAATATTTCCTCCATTTAAATGGAAACCCCAAAGCACAGAGGCGTAAAGTGAGTTGAACAAGGTTTTTTCAGCAAGTTGATTAGAGCTTGGTTTAGAATCAGGGACTTCTGAATGAAAACATTGTTGTTGTTTTTTTTTTGTTTATGTGCTAAGCTTCTTGAGATATAAATTCCCTTTTGATAGATCACACACAATAAAACCATATTGTTAAAGAAACATATTGTTTGTAAAACTATGCTTCCTTACATACTGTAAAAATCAAGAAAAAGATGGACCCGAAGGCCAAGGTTAGCCTAAGTTAATACCTGTAACATAGTGATTCTCTGGAGTTAGGAAACTCTACTTGTAGTTATGGGCTTAACATTTTACTAATGTTCTATAGAACACTGGGCATTATAATAAAGAACTATAGGCTCCACGGGAATTGAAAGCTATGGGTAGTGCTACAGGAAAGGCACAGGGTTGGGGGAGCAAAAGGTTTTTCCCAAGGCGGGGTTTTTAGTGTGGTCCCCTCAGACCACCTGCATGAGAATCAGCTGGAAGCTTGTTAAAACACTCCCACCTGGCTGGCATGGTATAGGATTGAGTTCTGGCCTGAGAACCAAAGGGTCACTGGTTCAATTCCCAGTCAGGTTACATGCCCGGGTTGCGGGCCAGGTCCCCGGTTAGGGTTGTGTGAGAGGCAACCGGTCGATGTATCTCTCACACATCGATGTTTCTCTCCCTATCTTTCTCCCTCCCTTTCTCTCACTCTAAAAATAAATAAATAGCCCTGGCTTGTGTGGCTCAGTGGATTGAATGCCAGTTTGGTTCCCAATCAGGGCACATGCCTGGGTCGTAGGCCACGTCCCTAGTTGGGGGCATTTCAGAGGCAACCACACACTGATGTTTCTTTCCTTCTCTTTCTTCCTCCCTTCTGCTCTCTCTAGAAATAAATAAAATCTTAAAAAAAAAATTAAAAAATCATTAAAAAAAACAAAACCCAAAGAAACCTCCTAGGCCTACAACTGACTCACGAATTAGAATACCTGAGGGTGAGATCAAGAATCTCCATTTTAAACAAGTTCCCAGTGTGCTTCCAATACCCAGAAAAGTCTGAAAACCACTAGACGAGAAAATGTGTTCTAGATTAGAGAGTATAAATAAAATAAATATAAAGCTAAGCAAATGATACCTTCAAGAACAAATATTGGAAGGATTTATTATTGGACAAAATATCAGGCAAATCAAAGATTGTACCATATTTTAAAAATTCAGTGGGAAATTTGGTGTTTGAAAGCAACAAGGAAGGTTTTATATAAATAATTGGTTATTGGTTGAAATATTCTGCTCTTAAAGGAGAAAAGTGTTTAATGCAAACAGTTCTTTCTGTGCTAAATTATATACTGTAAAACGTGAAAAATCTCTTGTATACTTCAGATGAAAGGGCTTTTTCAATAAGATTTTCTGGAATTAAAGCACATTCTTTTGAAATTAAGAAGCAGTAGGAAATGTACTATGTAAAATCCAATTAACAGGGTATAAGATTTAGATTCTGAAATCATCTGGTCCTGCTAACCTGAGGTTTAATTTTATACTATCTATGAAAAAGGGATCCGAACAAAATTATGTATATAAATCAGGTATAAATTAATCATTTTATTTCCCTGCCTAAAACCATTTAATGAGTCCCATATCTCCCAGGACAAATTTCGCACTCTTAAAGAACATTTACAGAACTTCCCTCTGTAGCCTCTTACCTTTCCCATTGCCTCAGTTTCCCTTTCTGTTACTCTTCATTCTGACCTCTCAGACATCACCATTTTTCTTCTCTTTGCCATAAAACTTCCCTCCCTCTGCTTCTTCCCAGCATACAGTAGGCACTCAATGCATACTTTGCATTACTAATAATTACTACTAATTATTACTAATGATATCACCACTGACAATAAAGAAAAATGGACATGTTTAAAATACACATGTATTTTTAAGGAAGAGTATTTAGGTATTTCTGAGCATTTGGGTGTAAGAGAAGTAAAAAGGTAAAGGGAGAAATCAAAGATGACATATTTTTGGCTTGAGGTATGAAAAAATTAATTAAGAAATTAGGGCTAATTACTACGAATGAGAAAACTAGAAGCATTGAGGGATTACAAACTTTGTTTTGTTTAGATTAAATTTAAGGTGTTTATGTGGGGAGGATGTTACCCTGGAATGGCATACAGGAGTCTGCCATTCCTGTAGCAACGGTATTTACAGCAACAGCAATAATGAAATCCCTTAGGAAAAATGATATAGGGGTAAATGACCACTTCAAGGCCACTTATCCTGCCCTCTGCCTTGAAGTGGCAAACAGAGGACACCAGTGAGAAAGGGGGTAAACCAGAAGAGCAGTGCCCTGAAAGTGATTCCAAAAAGCGGGAGTGTCAGTTCTGCTGAAGGCTGCGGAGAGACAAAGTAAAACGAAGCCTAAGAAGTGACAACAGGATTTGGCAGCATGGAGGCCATTGGTGACAGGGACATGGCAAGCAAGGTGGAACAGGAATGATGAAAGTTCATGTGGCGTGGACTGCAGGGAGAGACAACGAGAGAATATGGCCACCATGACCATAGAAGACCCCTGCCGGGGGTGTCCAACCTTTTGGCGTCTCTGGGTCACACTGGAAGAGGAAGAGTTGTCTTGGGCCTCACATTAAATGCATTTCAATGACGCAATCACACAAAGAAATCTCATAACATTTTAAGTAAATTTACGATTTTGTGTTGGGCCGCGGCTCTGACACCCCTGTTAAGCGGTCATGCTGAGAAGAGGCGCAGGTAAATGGATCTGTATGATGGTGATATGGGGTAAAGTGGGGGTTCTCTTTTACTAGCGGGAGATGCAGGCCCTGTTAATGGTAATGTGGTAAGAATGATTCTGGAGAGAGGAAGACATTGTGATACAGGAGAAAGAGATAGTCTCAGCAGGAGGAGGACCTGGAGGATACTAGGGCAGGGCTTTGTAGAGGCCAGATGGAAGGGCTGACCCATGACTGCGCCCGGGGATGCTCATCCACACTAGCAGATGGAAGGTAAGGACTTCAGGGCATGTGTAGCGCTGGGATGGCTTTGGTGGGGGAAGATGAATACTTCTATATTCTCCTGGATGGGTGAGTCAAGGTTAACAGCTGGGCGTTGGGTGGAGATGCGACAGAGAGTCTGGGAAGAAGGACATGAAGCTCGTTGTCTGGAGCATGGGGAAAAGAACATCCTAGACAACATCCTCAGGCAGGATTGCCCGAGTGCCTGTTTGCAATTTGTCCTTATGAATTTGAAATAAGACAAGTCATTGTATTTGGGTGTTTTCCTTCTGCAAATTTCAGAGGCTACCCTCACCCTGCTGCCCCCTCCAACTCCTGCCCCCTCTTTAGCTTGGCTTTATCTGTCAGTCCTGCTAAATGCCCATTTTCTGGGAAACCTGTGCTGCTTCTCCAAGTCTGGACCCGGTGTCGTTGGTCTCTTTTACCTCTAATATGACCATACTGTAATTATCCACTTACTCATTTGTATCTGCCAGTGAAACATGAGCTCACAGTAGGCAAGGATTTTTAAAACCTACATTGTTCTGAGCTCTACCCCAACTTCAAACATAGCACTTAGCACACAGTAGGTGTTGAATATATACTAATTGAATAAAAGAAATATGTTTCCAGCCCTGCGTGGTGTGGCTCAGTGGATTGATCACGGGCCTGCAAACCAAAGGGTCACCGGTTCAATTCCCAGTCAGGGCACATGCCTGGGTTGTGGGCCAGGCCCCCAGTGAGAGGCAACCACATGCTGACATTTCTCTCCCTTTCTTTCTCCCTCCTTTCCCCTCTTTCTAAAAATACATAAGTAATATCTTAAAAATATATATATGTTTCCAGAGGCAAATATCAGTGTCTCCAGTGTCCACATTAGCATCAAGAACATTTTCATTGAATGCTGATTTAAAAGAATCCTTACCTATTTATTACCAAAACATTAACAAGTTCCCTGAGACTTATAGTTCAGCTTTCTCTTGCTGCAGTTCCCAAAGTTACTATGTAGAATTGTGGACAAGTCAACAACAAAGTTACTTTGTAAAATTGTGGACAAGAGTTTTACCAAATATACAAATAAAACAGACAACAGTGTGGTAGTTACCTGAGGGAAAGGGGGGGTGGGGGAGGTCGTAAAGGGAAAAGAGAATCAAATATATGGTGACAGAAGCAGATGTGACTCTGGGTGGTGAAAACAATGCAATATGCAGATGACGTATCATGGAACTGTACACTTGAAACCCACATAATTGCATTAACCAATGTCACCCCCAAAAAGTTAATTAAAAAAGAGGGTTGCATTTCAGCTGACTTCCTTTACTCAATTCTACCCTCTAAACATGGTGAATAAGAAAGACTTTATTGTATAATAGCAATGGTTAAAGGAAAAAAATAAGCACCAAAACTTGTATTTTAGAGCAGTGTAATTGACCTGCACATCACATTTTATCTACTAGGGTTTTTTTTTTTTTCAAATTAGAAACCAAGTTTAAGGAAAACTATATGCCATATTCCCCACATACTGAAATACATGTTAGAATGATTATGAATATTTTAAGAAGGCATAACTTAGATTTAAAATCTGTTTCATACAAAGAATAAATTTCACGATCAGGGACATGGGCCTCAGTGGTATTCACCCCTCCATTGGGTGATTTCCCTTTGCTTACCAGTCATTACGGTGACTTGCCCAATCAACAGTCACTGAAACATTTTACAAAGATGCGAGAATGCATGTAGTATGTCACATCATCTTCACAATACCCAACAACCTTGAGATGTACTTTTATCTCCAATATAAGTAAAAAGAAGCTTAGAGAGATTAAGTAAAAGTCATACAAAGTCACAGAGCCAGTGAAGAGCAGAGTCTGAATTTAAACCAAGGCTGGCTGGGCTCCAAAATGGATTTTCTTTCAATAAAGCAAGGTGGTGAGCTCCTTATTAGTAGCCCCCTTAAGATGGCTAAGGTCCTTTCCTGTTCTAACAGCATATAACTTCTAATGAAACTAAAAAGTTCCTCACTGCACATACTTCTCCTCTAGGATTGTCATCCTCATTAGCGGTGGGGAGCTAATTCAGAATCTTCTCAGTGTCTGTCCTGTTCTCCAGATTAGCACGTCTGGACACAAGCTTTATACACGGTAACTCAAAAGGACAACATTTCTTTGAGTAGTAAGTAACATTGTTTGAATTTGTTTTACTACTGGAATCTCGTCTGTAGAAAGCAGGAAGATTAAAAAGAAACCACTGGGATAAATAAATGTTTTAGAGATATTTCTGAAATGGGAGTTATATGAATGTGAGTATTTGTATATAAAATCTAAATTTACAATATTTTCATAAGTTTAGGTTTTTAGTTTCTCGTTATTGGTTTACCTACTTGTTGGAAAAAAAAATATTTACTTTGGTTCTGTATAATGCTGAGTTCCTTCTTGCCATTAGTTTAATAGTTATAATGTGACCCATGAGTTTAATTCTGTAACCGGGAATGCACGTTACCAGCCAGATGAACACTTGATATGAACACGACATGCATCGCTGAAGTATGGAAACATATGTAATAACAAACAATTGTACATTGCATTGTTGACAAGATTTCATTGGAAGAATGAACTCATTTCACAAATGAAGAAAAATGGCACAGAGGTTCATGCCTTGTCCAAATTCAAACTGATAGCAAGTGGCAGAGTCAGCACCTGGAAAATACTTTAAGAGTGCATAAATATTCCTAACACTGGGATGGTGTATTAATATCTATCAGAAATACAATCAAAGGATACTAACGTTTTAAAGACTATTAATGAGGGGTGCCACATTCTTGACTCAAGGAATACCAAGTGCATCATGTATGTGAGAATTCCAAGTCTGAGTTGAGAAAGAGTGACTAAAGGAAGTTACAAGGAATCCATTTGAAAGGATGTTGTAGTACAGTGAAAAGAACACTGAGCTGAGACACAGAAGCCAGGGGAAGTTTATCTGTAAAACAGGGAGTTGGACTTGGTGACTTGGCTGGTATGCTCTGTGCTTGCCCCAACAGGTAAATGTCCTTTGGTTCTGCCCTTGGAGGCTGGCCAGTTGCCTTCCGTCCAGGTGCTCGCTAACTTCTGGTTGGTTCCACCAATGAGGAGAACCCTTGTCAGAGATGGGAGGGATGGGGGAAGGAAAGTTGAGGATTGCGCTTGGTTGTCCCTATAAGGTCTCCAAAGGTCACGGCTGCTGCCAAGGACTCTTGCTTTCTCTGACTCCCCCTGTACACAGGGCAGAGTTCTTCAGGCTTGCACCCATGGGCATACCATACCCCTGTGGTCCTCCTATTCCCTGCCCGCATCTGTGGTATCAATACCCTTATAAATGAACTGTCCTTGGAGTGTCCCAATTCAAATGCCGCTAGAACTACTGAACTTGGCATTCTTGTTCTTCTTTCTCCAAAGTAATGATTCTTGACTTCTTCGTGTGAAGTTCAGATGGTGTGCAAATGAACAGAAGAAGTCTGAGTTCACTGCATTTTTTAAAAGTATAATTAACATCCATGATCACCAGTAAGAGAGACGTCAAAAGTAAGTAAAATAAGGTCATAGCTTTATTTCATTCTGAGGCAGTTAGTACATATCAATAGGTCTGCGGTTGCCATATCAACAGTTCCGAGGTCGCCATATCAATAGGTCTGGGGTTGCCAGTGTGCACCAGGTATTTTTAAACGACTATCAAGATTCCCCTCACCAGCTGCAAACACAGGTTATAGTGGCAGTCCTGAAACCAGGCACTTGAAAACCATGAGAACAACACATCATCACTCCTGAATTAAAGAAGGGGGTAAACTCAAAATAAAACATAGAACACCACCAACATAGATCTCCCAAAAAATAAAGAAGTGCAACACATGCTCTTATAAACCAAGAGTAACAACAACAACAACGACAACAAAAAACCAATAACAAATGCAAAAATCTCCCAAATAAGTTTTCCAATGTATTATAAAAGGAAAAAAGTATATATAAAAAGTAAAAAAGTTTGAAATACTAGTGCATAGTCAATTACCTAACACCGAGTTTCTTCTTTTTTTGTCCAAAGCTCTACTGCCCACCTCATACTAGCAGCACGTCTACAGGCTAAGACTGTAGCAGCAAAACAGAGTTTTCATTTGGCATTTACAAAATTAAATTACTGAATAAAAATATAATTTTTTTATAAAACTATTTCATACAGTGATAATTTTTAGAGCAAGTGAACAAAAAACTCATGAAATGGTTTGGTACCATAAATGTACCTCCAATGTTACTAACCATAAATGAGCATTTATGACTTTGATTAGTTACTCCCTGGTATTAAAACCAACATTTATAGTAATGCATTGTGTTTAGTGATTGAGAAAAGTGAAATATTGGAGGATCGTTTTCTGTGTAAAATTTCAAAAACCTCATCATGAAAAAATATGGGTCTGTTGGATCTTCTAAAATACAGATAAATTGCTTTATGTTTTAAAAAAATTTTCACTATGATATTAACAACTGGCTACAATTCATTACCTAATAATTTAGGTAAGACTGTTATTTATTTTTAAAAAAAAATCCTTTTAGTTGGGTGAAATCTGGTAAGATTTCACCCACCTAAACTGCACTTGGTGCTGCTCTCAACTGTTGTACCACAACAAAAATAGGTTCTTCTCCCATTCATGAAAAGTTTCATGTAGAGGAATGGATTATATCCGAAGCCGATCTGAAGTGTTCTGAAAACCATAATGCTTCTCTGGGAGTGTGTCACATGACCAGAGTCCGGGTTGAGAAGGTGTTCACATATTTCCGAGCCTGACCAGAAGCTGTCATCTGATCTTCCATCTTTCCACACGATGCAGATTCCCAGGCCCCGCTACAAGGCTAAAGGGGGAAAAACAAACCAACAGCAAGGTCAGACGGAAAGCACATAGTTCGGCCAACACATAGAGTCCCAATATCAGCACAGCCAGCAGAGGAATTTTTGACCTCCAGGTAGCAAGTGTTGAATACCAGGGAGCCTTTGTCAGATAAAATCTTAATTCTCTGACAACCAGGAATCCAACATTCTTTTTAAAATATTTTATTTTGTTTTATTTTTTAGAGAGAGGGAGTGGGAGAGAAAAAAAGAGGGAGGGAAATATTGATATGAGAGAGAAACATCAATTGGTTGCCTTTTTGGATACACTGAAAGGCATCCCGAGTGGGGACTGAACCCACAACCCAGGCCTGTGCCCTGACCAGGAATTGGACTGTGACCTTTTGGTTTGCAGGTCGTCGCCCAACCCACTGAGCCACACTGGCCAGGGCAGGAGAGCTTGCTTTTTAAAGACACACTGGAAGATATACGTAAGGACTACTATCTGATGGCAGCAGCCAGATCCAGGTCCCGTGTCTGGCACTTAACACACACAATCTCATTTGCACAGCACAGCTGCCCCGTGAGGGAGCTTCATTCTCTCCTCAGCTGGGCAGGAAATGGAGACTCAGAGAGTGGAGCCAACACGCTCAAGGCCACTGGGGGGCAAGTAGTGAAGGGGCTTTGAATAGGTCTTCTTATAAAATAAAGGCAAGGTAACAGGGCTTAAAACATGGACAAGGCAGGGTCACAGATAAATGTGCTGAAAATTAATCATGTGAAGATGGGGTGAAATTTGTACAGAGGACACTTGCCGTGAAGTACAATGTACCTGCTAGATAGAAACCCCAACCTTGGCCCTAAGCTCTCCAGCAGTCAATGCAAAGAGGGAAATAAAAATACAAGCAGGTATAAGATTTGGTGTTTGCAAGCTCAAAATTGAAATCAAGGGCATTTATTTATCTATGTATTTATTTGTTTTGAGAGAGAGGGGAAGGGAGGGAGAAAGAGAGTGAGAGAAACATCGATGTGAAAGAGAAACATCACTGATCAGTTGCCTCTGAACCTGCGACCCAGGCATGTGCCCTGACTGGGAATGGAAGTAGCGACCTTGCAGGACCAACCAACTGAGTCACAGCAGTCAAGGCTAAACCAATGGTTCTTAAAAAGCACAACTATTCCCGATATTGACATCAGAGATTTTCTTTTCCACGGAACAAAAGAACAACCAAAGGAAGGCCTCTGTTCTCCTAAGTCTTGAGTGCCCTTTAAGAGCCAAAATGAACACACGTGAAATAGGAAGAGTAACACAGGCAGCAGGAGAGCAGCGTGGGCCAGACCCAGGTGAGCACAAAGTTTTCAGTGCAGCACTCAAACACCAAATTGACACAAGAAACCCAATGACACAATGACCCAATCTAAGGAGAACGATCAGTGCCCCGACTAAATAGTCAGGTACTACATGCTTTAGAAACCCTTGTGGCACACCACGATGCCTGCCACAGCACATGGGTTAAAACTCGCTGCTCTAGGGACAGGATAGGAACAGGCAGGAGTTAGACAGACAGGGGAGAAAGGAGTGTAACTCAGGTGGAGAAATAACATGAAAGAGTGAGGAAGCTGTCATTGTACGTTGTTTGTGGGGGGGTCTGGGAGGGAGAAAGAGGAGTATCGTGGATTCAATGACATCTAACAAGTGCTTGCTATATGCCTCCCATGATTCCAAGTGTTTTACACATATTATCTCATTTAATTCTTACACCAAACACATCAAATATTGCAGCTGTTTATAGACCAGGCAATTTCAAAGGAAGAGAAAATTTAGGGAACGTCCTCAAGGCCACCCAGCTAAGGAGTGATGAAGCAAGGATGTGAATCCAGGCCCCAGTGAGCGTAAGGTGCTGCTTCCGTTAAAGTTCTGACCAGTGGAAAACGGTGGGGTCGGGTCGGCAAGGTCTTGGAATGTAGGAAGAAATGCTTAGGTGGGGTGTCAAGGGCGTCAGGCTTTTTAGCAAAGAGGTATGATAATTCTGAATGAATGTGGTATTTCTATGGTGACGGGGTTTCCTCAATGAGTGTCTGGAACAAAATTTCAGTGACGTGAGGCATATAGTGCCATGTGTCTAACTTGTAAACTTTCACAGGGCACAAACTGGGTTCCCCCGCTCTGCCCGAGCAGCCATGCCATCTCACCGCCAATGTCAAAGGCACCAGCCACGACTGCACATTTACTCTGCAGGCCCAGAGGCTCAACATGGAACCCCAAGTACTACACAGCAAGGTGCGCCGTCGCAGTGTTTTCCTGGAGCTGTGGATCACAAAGAGGACAGGACAAACATGACACTGGGCCTGACTTCTGCCCCAGAGTTGCACTGAATGTTTTCCTAAACAAAAATCACCAGGGCGGTTACAGCGTTCTATGAAATAGTTCTGAATGAGGGATGTTTCTCTGGCGTGTATCTGTCCATACAAATTTTGTATGTTAGTTTAGTTGATGGCTTACGTGTTGTTGCTAAAATTTTTCAGTGCAGCACTGAAACACCAAATTGACACAAGAAACCCAATTTAAACAAACAAAATGTAATGTGGTCATTTCAAAACTTGAGCTTGTGTTTGTAGTCACTGCCGCACTGTAATGTACAGTACTGCCATGTAGTGCTGGGCAGTGCTTAGAATCGATGCAGCACAGAGAACGAAGTGCGTGGATTTTTAAAAACAAGTGATTGAAGAAGCAGCAAAATGAAACATCTTAATACACTAATATCCTATAGGTAAATTTAGAGTTACATGAAGATACACACAAAACCCAAAATACGTGCTCTGAAAGAACGCACGCAAACACATGGCGGGAAAAGGGGAATGAAAGCCAGAATGAAGATAAAAGTGAGGAGCAGGGGAGGATTTCGTTTTTCACTGGTCAAGAATTTTTCTACTTAGCTGTGCTTCAATTAATATAGAGTTAATTTTTTGAATGTGTAATCTAAGCATCTTAAAACACTATGTTGAAACAGAGTCACATTTGCTTTTACCATGCCTCTTGGTAAAAGTCAAGTTCTGATTCTTGGCATTGTGGTACTTAAGTTAATTCATAATCCCCAAAATGTGTTCTGGAGAATCTAATACCAAGTATTATCAGTTTAATATATTTTCAACTTGAAGCGGGGCTTGTGCTCTCATTGGATCACCTACCGTGGCCCATCAGTTATTCATGTGTGGCTCTTCCTCCAGGGCCAGGTATTTAAGACAAGGTCAATATAAGGCACGTACTATATATTTTTAATTAGGGTATTAAGGAAACTTTTCAGTCAGCTTCTCTTGAGTCAAATGGAATTTACCAAGAAATAAATCAAATTGACTGAAATCTTCAAATTCTAGAAGGCAGAGTATTTCAGGGTCACATAAGAGGGGCAAGATGACTTGAAACACCTGAATCTCCCAGTGTAGACAAACATCAGGACACAGTAGCCACTGCGTAGGTGAGTCACTGTGTGCTGAACGACAAGCCCACAGATAAGCGTGTCGGTGCCTCCTTCTCTGTCTTGGGAAAGCACAAAGGAAGCACTTCTCACAGCGATGAATGAACAGCACTGGTCAGCGTGGACACATACCCATGCTTTGGCATGAAAGTCAGAGCAGAAAGCCAGGTACTTGGGTAAGAAAAGAAACGCTCAAATCCAACAGCCCAAATGGCAGCTGCCCCCTCTTCTGCTATTTCCGCCTCTTCCCTTACCCTGAAGCCCCAGGGCCCTGGGCCAATTTTTCAAGCAGACAGAATAGTTTGACAAACAAGGATTAAATGTCTTTGTGCTGGAAGAATATTTTTTAATACTGTCATGTAGATCTTTGTGCATCTTCCACACTCCCTCTCTTTAAATTTTAGTTTCATTTACAATAAAGAATTGATAAGAATTCCATATTTGTGCACGTGAATTCTTGGGACATTACGAACACATGGTCCTATTGCAGACATGTCACTCTACCCAGATTCATTTCAACATTAATAATCCTACCGCACATCCTCCTCCTCTTGCCTGCGAGTCACCTTATCCTGTAATCTGCCTCTAATTGCCGCTGGGCAGACGTGAACTGTAAATAGACTGTCACAGCTTTAGCTGGGATATCCTGCTAAAGCACTTTAAATAAATACTCAGATCCTTTGTAGAAAACAGAAGAAATAAAAGGAGGCAAGACCAGGTCCGCAGGTGGTTTTCTGTCAGATTATCTTGATATTTTTCACTGAGAACATGAATAGTTTTTTCACCATGCTGAACAACTACTATCATTATTATTATATTCGTACAGCAACTTCACACAATAGCTGCTGGTGTCAAAAGCCTTGGCAAAGTATGTGCTCTGCAGTTCACAGTCCTAATAAGAAATCTGCATACATCTTTAAAAAATGATTCTGTAACACCAAAGCAGCTTGCGAGCTGCTATGATGTGTTTCTTTTCTTGTTTTGTTTTTTAAATAATAAGCCGATACGAATAATGTCCAAAAGAGTAAGAATAAGGATGACCTGATTATTCTATTTAACCCATCTGAAGAAAATACTTTGGACTAAAATTCTAAAAGTCAGAATTCCTTCCTAAAGGGGCATCTTTTAAGAATGTATTAGTTATAAGAGTTAGCATAGAGATCTTTACTTGTATCTTGAAAGTCGGGGATGAAACAGATGAACTGTCACCAAGGTAACGTTAATGTTTACCAAACTTTCTCGCGCATAAATACCGCTCTGTGCATAAATGCACAGAACCATGAAATGTCCCCAACTCCAGGGCTGTTAACTTTTCACGGAGAAGAGCCCTACAGTTAGGGGACAGAAGGTCCAGGCAGTGACAGGAAGCGGTCCAACCCACCAGTACCTCTACTTCCCATCCAAGCCTAAGCCAACAATTGCTAAAATGCAGGGACTTTGCCTAAATTTGGAGTTTGTCCCAGATATCTCTAGGGGTCTCTTCCCTTCCTTGTTTATAGACTTTCCAACAGTTTATATCACATAGCCCAAGGTGTCACAAATTTTTGGAAGAGTAACTCTTTCCTTAGTCACCTATTAGTTCCAGGCTATTAAGATTAAGACAAGGGCCAAATTGCTCTAAAGCAAGTCTGTCTTCGCTGGCCAGAGGAGGATTTAACAATATAGTGTTTACCAAACCAAATCAAACCAAAAGGCCACATCTTATAATATCTGGGGCAGAGCACAATGAATTGGAGAACTTGACATATCTTCCCATTCATTTAGCCTTTCTCGGGTCAACCCAAAAACTATACCCAGTAAACTTGCTTAACTAATTTGTTTTTAAACATTTTTATTGAACCTTATTAGGGTAACATTGGTTAATAAAATTATGTAGGTTTCAAGTATACAACTTGAATACATACAGATGATTGTATATCGTACCGTATGGTGACCACCCAAGGCCAAGACTCCTTCCATTACTATTTACCCACCCTTCACCCTCTTCCACCTCCCCCTACCCATGAAATAATTTATAACATATATTAAAAGCAGGTTGCTGATACACTACTGACAGCTATGTAAATTCTTGCCAGGACAAGTGGGAAAAAGTGACCCAAACCGAGAACCAAATGCGTATCCAGGGTTTTGGCGGGGGTGGGCTGGGGTGGGGGCAGGTCTACAGGAGCACACTATACTTAAAACTGCCTGGAAGGCTCTGTGTCACATGTATACAGGCCGTTTCCACATTTGTTGACGTGCCAACACAAGTAGTAGAAAAACAGAGAACCACCAGTAAATCAGCTGTTTCATCTCCATAACACCAAAGATATCTGACTACCTGTATTTCAGGAATCAGTTGAATCAGCTATCTCTTTCGGTGACCCACTGACACAGTTCTGCAAGAGTGGAACAGGGAATGAGACAGAGTGTGCTAGAGGAAATAAGACACCACAGGGCCAGGAGACTGGCTGCTGGTGAGGCCCCTTGCCTGTGTTTCCAGAACAACGCTGCACATGGCCTTTGCCTAATAACAGATACCACCAATGTACCCTGGCAAGCCGGCTGCATTGCGAAAGCATCATATCCATTTGGACTTCACAGCAACCGTGTATGATGAGTGTAGGATAGACTAGGGTCCCAATTTATAGACAAGAGCATTTTGGTCTGAAGAGGTTAATGAATTAAAGACACGCAATTAGAAAATGGTGGCACCTAGACAGGTTCTTGTTGCCCGCATGCCCATTTACTGCACTCCTCCGCGATGAAGGCCACACAGCGAGGTTTGCCCTGGTTTTTAAAAAGGTTCATAAGTAATTCCTATAAAAATAGGAGCGGTCGAAAACACATGGAACTGAAAAAGTGAGTTTCAATTGCTTGCAATATTTTAAAATTCACTGATGCTGTGCAAATGTGTTTAAATAATAGTGGCTTGAGAAATTTACTTAAACTCACTTTTTAAAAAAGTAAGACCGTGACAAGCCAAGTCAGGAAATTAAAATTTAAGGCTGTCATTCTGTGGTTACCAAAAAGAGGAAAGTGAGTGAGTAGAAAGCATATGAACACATCTTTTACATTTGGGTTTTAAATAGGAATGAAAGGAAATTATAGTTTAAGAGAAAAATACAGAACTTCAGAAGGCTTATAACTTAAGTAGTTTCAGATCTACTAATGAAAATGTCGACCTTAAAAAATGTTTGGTGGTAAAATGTATTTATTTCAAAATGGAAAGCAAATGGAAAGCATACTGAAAAAACCGGGCACCTCTTTTCTCCTTGCCGAGGAGAGGGCTTGTGCACACGTGCACACACCTCAGGCTCTCTCAGGGTGACTTTTTTTTTTTTTTATCCACACTGAGGATATGTTTTTATTGATTTTTAGAGAGAAAGAGGTAGGAAGAAAGAGAGAGAGAAATATCAATGTGAGAAGGAAACATCGATCACTTGCCTCGCATACGTGTACTGACTGGGATCAAACCTGCAACCTAGGTAGGTGCCCCGACCAGGAATCAAACCCACAACCTTTTGGTGTAGCAGATGACGCGCCAGCCAACTGAGCCACCCAGACAGTGCTCAGGGCAACTTTTAAAGAGTGCAGGGTTACTCAGCTGAATGCTTTTGTCCTCACTGGTGATCATTTTTGAGTTTCTCGACTCCATCCTACCCCCACACAATGTGGAACAACGGCCCAACCTGAAAATCTCATACATTCTGAGCTACACCAAAGACACCATATCAAAAGGGTCTCAGAACATTTATGTTATGAATCCCTGTCTGCTTTTACAATTAAAGTTAAAGCACCTTAGAAAGAAAACAAGAAATCCAAGTCATGCAGTGAGCACAAATTACTTCTGGAAAAAAATTAAGCATAAATAATTTTAAAAAACAAACATTACAGTATTTGTGCAGACTGGCTAACAACAGCCTCTATTTTGGCATTACAGCTCATGTATTAGGGGATCGATGGAGAGTTACGATTTATTAAAATTTATTGCTTCCCAGTGGCAACCTACACAACAGATGGGCACACGCTCAGCGACCTGATTTTGGTCTCCACATACATAAAATGGCCAGAGCACCGTGGGGAAGCGGCTGGTGTCCAGGAAGAAAGGAGGGAAATGTAGCTATTTAATTAAAGCCATTTAAATGAAATAAAGGTGAAAATTCTCCTCCTCAATAGCTCCAGGGACAGTTCAAGTGCTCAATGGCCACATGTGACTATAGGCTGTGACACTGGACAGCAGCCCTTGGGACACTCCTATCACTGCGTATGTGCTATTGGATAGCATTGGTTTAAAGACAGAGAGATTTAGGAGACTTAAAAACCAAGTGCAATGTGTGAAACTGCTTCAAGTTTGATCAAACAAATAATAAAAAGATTCTTTTCTAGATTGATGGGGAAATTTAAATATTGCCCCAAAAGTAGAATATCAAGGAAACATTATTAATAATAATGTGTGAGAACAGTATTAGGGTATATAGGAAAACATCCTTACTTTTAGAGATACATAAAAGTAAAATGTTGTCCTGTCTGGAACTTTAGAATGCTTTACAAAAATTTGATGGAACAGATATAGTGAAATGTTAGTAATTGTTAAATCCCAGTTACAGAATATTCTCTATACTTCTAGGTAGTATGTTTGAGATTGATCATAAGGAAATATAGTTAAACTCATAGTTTTTTGCCTTTCTAATTTTAAAATATTAAATGTGATTTAAGCATATTGCTATACAAGCAGGTGTATTTACATGTACATTTGAAGCTGATCCATAAAAGCCCGGTATCTGGGCCTCAAAAACAGTAATTGCTCTGTCTACAGTGTTATTGCCATAATCGAGCCAGGGATGATTAAAACACAGAATTGCACAGTTACTCTAGTCTTCGATAAACTGTCCCTTTACCCAAGGAAAGTTATTTAGGCAATTGGACAGATAGGTAATCAGTTGCACTATCACAAGTGGCAAATATTTTAGAAGTATTAGAATTTTAAAATATTTTAGGAAGCATGTTTAGTTGTTTTAATTAAAAGCACTGTGATAGCAATATGTAGATTGTTTGGCTAAAAATCTCACTTAATATTTGACTTATTATAAGTACAGGTTAGAGAAGTAATAGGTTATATAAAGCACTCTTAAGTCAAATAGCCGTGTCATTTAAAAAAGGCACAATATGTTCAATAATACCATCCATGAGAAATCTGTCTAATTAGGTCAAATTATCAATGGAAACATATGATAAAACACTTTTAAATAAACAAAATTATCAAATTGCATAAAAACCTATATAAATATTGCTGAACTAGGGTTATATGAAATATAGGTAGGACATGTTTAAATATTTTTAAAATATTTGATGCATTTTCCAATATTTATCATAAAAGTTTGAAACATTTTAGAAATCACATATTTCTATGGTATCAGAAGTTAGATCTCCATGACACAAAACAAAGGAGACACTTGGTGTGTAGCATTCATTCATTCGATAAATATTTCTTAAAATGAATTAGTTATCTATTATAAAAGATTATTAAACTATATTTGAGCAGTGTAAATTGGTAAACCATACAGTGCAGATAGAAGTATCAACTCTAAAATTAACTTTGGGATCTCAGTTACTCCGTTTAGTAGAATTGACAAATGTTGACAAATGTCACCTTAACTATGTGACATGCATAGTTGGTTATTCTCAGTGTACAGATAGTATAATCTGTAGAGGGCCAAATAGGACTCACTGATATGCTAGAAATATAGATTAATAAAATAGAGCTACTACTTAATTCTGAGTTTCAAAGAGAAGTGGCGTTTTCATGAAATAAAATACAAATATATTGATAATAAAGTTCGATACTGAATTTTAAAAAAAGCAATCACAATAACAACTTCAATGTAAAAATTAGGACAACCCACACTTTTTAAGTACAGCTGGCCCTTTAACAAGGTGGGGGCTAGGAGCACTGACCCATGCACAGATGAAAATCAGTGCACAGCTTTTGACTCCTCCAAAACTCAGCTGTCTCCCGGTATTCACGGGGAATTGTTCCAGGATCCCCAAGGATACCCAAACCCACAGATACTCAAGTCCTTTATGGAAAATGGTATAGATCAATGCATACAGTCAGTCTTTTGCAATCACAGATTCAGCCAGTCACAGATTGAAAATACTGTTTTGGACCTGAGTTAGTTGAATCTGTGGGTGCGAAACCCAAGGATACAGAGGGCCTACTATTATAAATTTATAGGAAAAAAATCCACGTATAAGTAGACCTGAGCAATTCAAACCCATGTTGTTCAAGGGTCAACTATATTGACAACTTGCCAATTTTATATATTATGTACTTTACATCAGTACCATCTTCAGCTCAATCGTTTTAGTTAAACGCTATTTGGTCATGCCAAAAGTTTTAGGATTTGATTTTAGAGAAATAACCAAGGGTTTTAATGATAAATGCCCCTAAACATATTTACATGTTTGCTCTTTGAAATTTAGAATGCCCTTTTATACTACTGTAAACGTAGGTTGAGTCCCAGGCTAAGTCACAAAATATACATAAAACTTAATATAGCTTAAGAATAGCACTTAGTCAAATTCTATGCTATGGAAACCAAGGACCAAGAAATTTAGGGGAGAAGAGGGAAAGAAAAACTAAAAGGTGTTTTCCTGGTGCCAGGATCAGCACTAGGTAAAATTCTGAAATAGCTATCTTTGCCTTGACATCCTTCTAACTCTTCTTCTGTGTACCTCTTTGCCTCGGTGGAGTTCGTTCCCTTTGCCATCTCCCAATTCTTTGTGTTATCCTGAATCTTCGGCACATGGGGCCTACCAAGGCCTGACTGACTCAGGAACCACTGCAGATTCCCCACAAGCACCGACTTGCCCTATCCACGCTCCAGGCAACAGTCATCTTTCACCAAAGCAGCTGGATCACAGAGGGGCCACAAGGAAAGTGGTCTGATTGAGTGAAGCATCTAAATGTGCCTGTAGCCTTTCCGGCTGCATTACTTGCATTGCATTATTTGTATCACTTAAAAAAATCATACTAAATATCACAAATACTTAATAAGGGGAAGTTTTAAGATACTCACAATTTGGAGAGAAGCGGCCTACCGCAAAGATAGGAAAGCCCTTTAAAGAAAGGGCTAGCTCTCAAAGCACACGTGCTATTACAGTGCACTTGACTCACAGTCCAAACATGACTGTCCGCTTCTGAATCCAGGTTCTTTATATGCGCCAGGGTTTGTGAAGTTCCTCTCGGTGTAGCTCAGGGGCATGGAGGGGAGGGCTCTGCAGGTGGCTAGGTATTGGGCTATTTAATGTTTGGGAACTGCTTTAAATAATTTAGGGGAGAAAATTTGCATTCTTATTTACATTTGGCACAGGATTAATTTGGAGCTTGTTGTAGTTCATAAACGTACACCGACTTCAGAGTTACAAGGGAAATCTCTTGATATTAAAACCCCGCTGCAGATGGTCAAAAACAAGTTGACCACACGACACTGACACTTGACTTTCTAACTCTGATAGTCAAACATATTGTAATTATTTTTTTAGTTAGCTTATTTCACACTTCATTTAAAATATAAACAGTGTCTGAGCTTTGATGGAGCATAAAAATTTGGGGGACAAAAAGTAAACTATGCCGATGAACTTTTTATACAATATTTAAAAGCAGAAGGAGATACTGACACTGTGTAATACATGATCTTAATCTCAGACGCAGTAAGAAATGCTTCACCTCATCATGCACTGGGAACCTGCAGTGTGTTTCATATGTGTGGCAACAAGGAATTTAAGAGTTTTTAGATAACCAGAGTTGTTTAGAGTCCCACTCCTCTATGTCCGAAATCTTTTTTAAAAATCAAAACAAAATGATAGTTTTTCAGTGCATGACTTGTAAGAAACCAATGTCAGAATAGTAATTACCTGCAAAGGACTCGCCAGGGACCTGTTTTTAGGTACTGTAAATGCTTTGAGAACATTGTCTTCATCTTCTGATACTGGAGTCATTAAAACAGAACTTGTAAGAATATTCTAAAGGGAAAGAGAATAATTTGAAATTTAAATGAGGTTGGATAATATGAGAGCCGACACAATTCTGACAGTATAGAGAGTAGATTGCTATGATGTGATGCACATTAGTGGGAAAACATGCAGGTGTCTGCCAGAAATTCTCTCCTCAATGAGCTGGAAGGAGAACTCATCTATGTACTAATCCTAACCCACTGCAGCAAACACCAATATGGAAAAAAGTTAGGCGTGAGATAGGTACTCAAAAAACATCTGCTAAATGAATTATTAAAAACACGCTTTTAAAAATGAAAGATTTACTAGTCTTTGTTGAGAGAACTACTTATTTTATATATTGGTACAAAAATATTTCAGAGCTACAAATTAGTGGTAGTATAGTATAATGGTTGAAAGTGTGTAATTGAAAACTAGACTTTCTGAGTTCTAACCCAGACCCCCGCTTGTTAGCTATATAATCTCAAGCAAGTGACAAAGCCTCTCTGTGCCTCAATTTCTCAGCTGGTATAATGGAAATGATGTGGCCAACCTTGTAAGGTTGATAAGCAGATTAAGTGAATTAATGTTTCTAAAGCTCTTAGAATAGCACTTACCAGTTAGTACATATTGAATAATTATCAACAATTGTTACTAGCTTTGATTCACCATAAAGGATAACCATTCACAAATTATGAACTTTAAAAATGGGTAACTAAGTGCTAAAAACAAATGAGCTATCAAGCCATGAGAAGATATGAAGGGATCAAAAGTACCTATTATTAAGTGAAAGGAGCCAGTCTAAGAAGGTTACATATGGTATAATTCCAACTATATGACAATTGGAAAAGGTAAAACCAAAGATCAGTTGGTTGCAAAGGGCTGAGGAGGAAGATGGGATAGATAGGGGGAATGCAGAGAATTTTTAGGGCAGGTAAAACTACTCTGTATGATATGAATATTATAATAGTGGACACATGGTATTATACATTTGTCCAAACCCATAAAATGCACACCACCACCTAATATAAACTAAGGACTTTGGGTGATAATTTTAACAAATGTACCACTCTAGTAGGGGACGTTGATAATGAAGAAGTTTGCACATGTGTGGGGTAGTGCATAGATAGGAAAACCTCTATCCTTTCTGCTTAATTTTGCCATGAACCCAAAACTACTATAAAAAATAAAATCTATTAAAAAATAGCAGTGACCAAAGCAAGCCAATATAGGGTACAATAAAAAGCATCTACTACAGACACCATGGTTAGCACTCTGCCGCACAGAACCAACCAAGTGACAACTTAACAAGGAGGAAATACTACATTTAGAAGGCAAATAAATAAATGAAAAGGAAGTGTAAAAATCACATTCAGTTTTCATGGAAAATACATATAATTATGCAGCAGATTTTTTAAGAAGCAAGGACTTTTAAACCCTAAGAAAAGAAATAATCACAAAATCTGTGATAGAACAGAAATCTATTTCCAACACATGAACAAAACCTCGACTTTATATTCAACATTAATCATCATCAGAAAAGAATCATGTGAGAGAATATCTCGAGCAGGGGTGTCCAACCCGTGGCCCATGGGCCGAATGCAGACCAACACAAAATTATAAATTTACTTAAAGCCTTTTTTTTTTGCTTGTTAGTTTTCATTAGTGTTTGTGTATTTAATGTGTGGCTCAAGACAACTCTTCTTCTTCCAGTGTGGCCCAGAGGCGCCCAAAGGTTGGACACCCCTGTGGGTGCTGAAACCACAGAAGCCCACATGCCACACCGAATTCTGTGAGGCACCAACATCTCCTAACATCGGTGTGTACTTACGGGCACGTCTGCCACAGGCGATGCCTGTGGGAACAGCTGAGTGTTCAGACTCTCCCCTTCCCAGTGGTTTGAGCGGAAGAAGTTTCCTGCTTTATCAGTTGGAGATTCCACCTGAAAGCAAACAGGAAGTGCTTTGTTGTTTCTAGAACTAGAATTTCCCATGAAACATTTACACTTAAGAGCAAACTTCTGTAAGATGAGGTCTAAGGAGCTAATGTTTAATACAGTAACTAGAGTTGATGGCACTGTATTGTATAATTGAAATCTTCTAAGAAAGCAGTATTTAAATGTTCTCACCAAAAAAGGGAGAATAAGTGAGGCGATGGATATGTTAACTAACTCAATGGGGGGAATCCTTTCATAATGTATGCATACACCAAATCACCACGTTATACACTTTAAATATTTTACAACTTTATTCGTCAATTATATCTCAAGTAGGATGGAATAAAAATGAATAGATATCTGGCTAGTCTTTTAAACACTTATCCTTATATACAAATAAATTCAATAGGAACTGTGTCTAACCCTTTAGAAACGTTTCTTGCCACCAAGGAAAAATTTTGATACTTGAAAGTTAGATTCCCTTTCTTTTATACTATGAATTAAAGATACTATTATTTGAATTTCAATTTCAAGTCTCCATGACATCTTGAAAGTTAATTATCTGTGCTGTGTATCAATTGTCTGTCCATCTATATGGCAGTGATGGAAGTACAGTTAAAAAGCTGCTTCCTTCTCTATCCTTTATCTTCTCCAGCATGTTTTCTGTTCAAACATGAAGCAGAGAGAAGCGGCTCGGCTTCCCAAGTGAAAGGCCACATGCCTGCAGCCTGGCAGCACCTCTGAGCAGCATCATGTATGAAGAGCGGTGTTGTTACACAGCACTGATGCCAGACACATCAAGGTGCCCACAAGGAACAGAGGGAGCAGAACTCACAGCCTGGTGCTTGTAGAGGACATTGGATTTACCTCTTGTTTGATCTTCTTCAGTAAAGGTGCGCCGTTTTCTTGAAACTCAGTAACAATTCCAGATTCATCAGCTTCCTGTTTGATCACATCCTGTAGGTCTTCTACAAGATGAGATGGTGTCTGAGGCTGAAGGGAAGAGCGGGCACGTTTGCATCAGAGGAAAATTTCTGTCTGAACTAACACACCAACGAAACCCAAGAACTTTGTGAACACTTACTAGCATCTTCAGGGGGCCATATTTAATTTCTTGAGCTGCAAGTGCATGTTTAAATGGTGTAGGGGTTCTTGGAGAGCTTTCTAGGATTGACCTTTTGATAGCTGGAGTTCTAAACCTTTAAAAAGAAAACAGGTAGTGCTTCAATAAACAAGAACATATGTCCCTTACACTGCTCTACCTACTACATTTGGTATTTTTCTACTGACCACAATAGACTATTATTGATACGAAATTTGATATGCTGATTGATCATACATGTATTGTTAAGAAAAAGATATTATACACATCACATATTTTCAAATATACCAAAGTATTATAACCCCCTAAGACTAAGAGTATTAAAATATTTTTCATCTGGTTTCAATTTTTCTGAAGACACATGTACTGCCCCAGGTCTTTAAAATGACCATAAGCATTGTGAAGATCTGATGTCATTTACAAATCAATTTCATCTATTCATTCAAACAGGACCCACAACAGAAAACATGTTAATCTTTTAAGGTGTACTTATTGTATTTGGAAATAGTAAGATTAAAGGTTTATTATAACTCATATTGATCTTCTCCAACATTTCCTTGAATTGGTTAAGACTTTATTGAATATAAACGCCTGTTCAATCACTCTTAGGCTTCTAATCATATAATATTACTGGGAATGTCAGAAGAGGTCCTATCTACAGATAAATTTCAAAAGGAAAAAAATAAGATTAAAAAGATATGAACTGAAAAGAACTATACTCATTCTTATTCTGAGGTTTGAAATCAAAGAGAAAAGGTATTTTCGGTGAAGAAGGAAAGACCTTATTGAACAAACAGAAAAACTGAATGGAAAAGTTATGTGAAAACTGCCTCTGCATATATAGGAAAATTTGACGTGAACTTCAAAAGTTAATCTAGTTTATCCTCCCACCTTCCACCTCTAGGTAGTTGTAACAGGCCCAGGACAGACGTATACAATGTGGAATATACATGACTATATACATACGAATGGAACAGACATTTGGGGACTATATTCCATTAATTAAATATAAGTAAATAAGATACATAACTTTATTCTTGAACCAAGGACTTACATAGTATTTTCCTTTTGAGTTTTCACAGTCTGGTCTCTATGAAATGGTGTTGTAACAGTCAATTTGTGACCACTGAGAGGGGTGGCAGTTAAGGAAGGCATTTCCAAGTCTAAGTTTTCATGATTACTGGAAGGGTTTAAGAACTAAATATGGGAAGAAAAAACATTACTTCAGCAGTCATTCTTTATTCAACCCAATTTAAAAATCACACCATGATAGCAAGCAAGTATGTTTTACTGACCCACTATGTAAAATAATAAAGAAGTTGACAACATGTAGTGTTGGACAGGGTATTGTTTTATATTAACTGAGCACCAAGATTTGGAGTGTGATTTCCAAGAAACAAAATTTAGGATCAACACTGGGAAACTTGCAAAATCCTAAGAAAATATTGTCAAGAAATGACACTGGCCATTAAAGAAATGAGATGCACTCTTAAGATTGAAAGTAGTACGATGATTTTTTTGGAAAGTAATTATTCTTTTTCTCATATGCTCTGTCTTTCTCTCTTTAATGACCTATGAGATATTATTGTAGGTTTATATATATATATGGAAAAACTCTTGAATAATAAACTGTCTCTTGGAACATTTATGTTCTGGGAAAATTATAGGTGTTCCTCAAACAGTTCCAAGGTAAAATAAGTTTGGGAAACAGATATCATAATCTCCTCCTGGAAATTCACAGTGCACATCAATATATTAAAAACTCTGAGAGGTCCTGCAGTAAAGAAACCAATTTTTAACTTGGTGTGATGCAGTGTTTCCCAAACGTATATACTTATATATGTAGATGTTTTTCTGGAACATCTATTAAAATCTTACAGAATGAACATTATCCAGAACACAACTTGGAAAGTACAAGCGAAAAAGCAAGATGATTATTTTGGTGAGTGCATCATCTGTTCATACTTAAAGCTGTTCTTAACACAAACTCAGGACATAATCAGAAAAATGTTTTAAAGTGCCAATTTATCTATTAACTTCAATTATTTTAATAATTAAGAAACACAAGTTTCTGATAAGAATGATAATTTTCATGCCTTTAAAAAATACTACATGAAACAAGAATATTTGTTGGCAAAAACTGCAAAAAAATATTATGACGTAACTCCAAAGAGCCAATGTTGAGAAAATAAAATTAAAACATAAATTGTTTTTCTTAAGCATTTGTTCTTGTCCTCTTCCCAAACTTTTCCACTTAAAGACAGAGTGGGACCTTTAAAACTTCTAGCTGCAACCCAACCAGAGTTTGCTTCCCTCCACCCCTGGGTCAGTGAGCCACATGACAAGTGAACAAAGAGGCAGAAACCTGTTAAAGTTTTTAAAGGGAGGAAAAAGAGAAAGAGATAGAAATGTTAAACTCTAGTGACAAAGGAAATAAAAGCATATCTCATGCAACTAACCATCTGTCATATCACCCAAAGAGAGAATTGTGACAAAATCATCAGTCGGCCTACAGAGAGCCTGGACTTCGGGAGGAAGTATGACTTAGCAACAGCTAGATTCAACAATGGAATGAAATCAGTGAGGGCAACAGTAATTAGTCATTTGTTCCAAAGGATTAGTTTCTAGACTGTTAAGGTTCAGTTGCCTGTTGAAAATTAGTAACAGCTGTGCAGAAACTGTGCTCTACCTGCGAGGGGGAGAAGGGCAGGCTTTTGACAGGGGACCGATTGGGAGTTGAGCTACTGACGTCAGCAACTATGAAGGACCTAGAGCCACCAGTGGCTAAGGGGCTGGGATGGCCCCTCCTTGTTCGAAGGATGACCAGCGGAATTGCGCTGTGCCTTGCAGAAGGTATGGGCTTGAGTGGGCCCAGTGAACCCTCACTCAACTTGCGTTTGCTAGGCTCTCTTGCAGGTCTATTCACACTGCCCTCTCTTTGCTGGAGCTGTAGGGCTTTGTCTGTATGCTGTTGGCTAGGTGAAAACTCTGCTTCTTCAAAGAGTTCAAAACTGCTGAGGTCACACCGTGATGAAGAATCCTGAAACAATGTAGGAGGCACAGAACTCTGAGACAGTGTGTGTATGATGTGCCATCACCTGAAACACAGCACTGAGAAAGAGACGCTGAATGCAAAGGACACACCTGCCTGGGCCCCTTGTTTGATTTCTTGGGTGACAGCTTCAGGATTAACAGTTGTTCTGATACACTGCGTGGTAGGTCTGCCATGCTGTCCCCAGGCTGGTCCTGCATGAATGATGCAGGGACCTCCGGCTACTCTGGCATTTGCATGCAATCCAAAGCGAAAAGAAACCCTTTTCTAGATGGCACATTTGGCAACGTTCACCCCCTGTCTGTTGGGTGTGCAATAAAGGCTTTTTGACCAACTGGGAAACAAAGGAAATGAATTGAGTGTCTGCTTTTGAGGGGCTGAACTGAAGTCTCTTTCCCTAAAGGTGGTTTGTCTCCGTGAACTAACTGGGACTGGTAATCAATAATCAATGTTTTATGGAGAAAACCCTGCACCACTACTGAACTTATTACCTCTTCAAACATCTTGAAAGATTGCTTTAAGCTCTGAGTAAATATAACTTTTAATGAGCTATCTAAAAGCAAAGCACAATTCTAGAGAAACACAAAGAAGTAAACAAATTAAAAGATAAAAAATAACTCAAAACCTCATTCCCATAGCCCAAGGTCTACTTATGGGTCATTAACTTCACTATTTAAAAAAAAACGCAATTTGAAGGAAATGTGTGAAAAACTACCTTTTATCTGGGTAGCATATGAAATCAGATCTTTGGAAAAACTTACACACAAGGACTAAAATCATACTTTTACCTTTACATTAATATATGCTAATAACATGACAGTCGCTATAGAAAATGGCAATGATTTGAGAAATGGGTTTCCTCATTCCCCTTCTAAAAACATTAACTTGCCTTAACAAGTCTACTTACAGAATCTATAAATTGAAGTGTTTCTGCAAATTCTAAGAGGTTCTTAACATTATCCAGGATGGCTCCTTGGTGGACGATCATGCACCTCGCTGGAGAGGCACTTTCTTCAGGTAAGGAGCCAGGGTCCACGGGCAGAGAGGGAGTGGAGTGGTGTTCTTCCAAACAGGAAACAGGTGCACTGTCTCCATGAAGTCTGGTGTGGTCGGCAATGGTGGTGCTGTGCCACCCGGGGTAGCTGCATGTGTGGTTCTGTGTCTAAGGAGGGGGTGGGGGAATAAAGAAAGAGCGGGGAGAAGAAAGGGAGAAGGAACTTAGCAACAAAGTTGCACAAGGTATCAGATGCTGTTGGAGGAAAGATAAAAGTAGTTGCATCATCCAAAACTTGCGCCTATAAAACAGTTGTCAAGATGTTTCCTTTTATCAATGCAAGACCCTGCTTTTTAATAGTTGTATAGTCTATCATCTACATGATTACCTTAATTGTCCTTCCTTTGTTAAAAATGCAAGCAAAGGGACTGTGTTATAAAGCACAACCCTCAACATGGAGTTAAAAATCTATTATAACGTCATTTCCAATAGGATCAAAAATGTTTGCTGTGAAGTAAGAATTCTTCTATTCTCCTTCTAACCTCCATAAAGCCTGGAAAATTCTAGAGGTACGGTTGCTTTTATCTGCATATATTCTTGTTGTTTCTATCACTTTCTAATGCTAAGGATTGCACCGATGCAGTGAAGGGCTGCCAAATCAACGTGGTTAGGAAAGCAGAAGGGCAAAGTAACAGAAGTCTCCTTTCAGCATGACCACGCAACAGGAGAAATTGCAACACATTCAAGTTAAAAAGTGGTCAAGCTAACATAAGCACATAATCATTTTAGTATTTAACCAAAAAACATTTACTCCATATCACGTCTCTTTTAGTCTCTTGACTAGTTAACTACTTGTGTTTTGCATCATGAGCTGCTTTCCCAGTTTGCTGCCCAATCGCCAAAAAAGATGTCGAAATTCAGTAATGGTCTGCACAGCTTTCACATGTGCAAATAAAAGAGCAGCTAATGTTACTAATGGAGAGCGCGTGTGCATCTTTTTCATAGGTACACACTGAGCATGAATCAAGTCACGTTTGAAATTATGAAGTATGAAAATCCAGGTTAAGAAAAACAATAAAGAAAAAATGCAATGAATAGGCATCACACAGATCCAATACTTTGTAAAAATGCATATTTTCATTCCTTTTATCTCTGATAGTCTTTGAATTGATTATAGTCCTTCCAAAGGGAAAAAAAATCAGTGAGGATAATCACTAATAGATATTGAGTTGCTATGGTAACATAAAGGACTACTTCCAATTTAGTTTACGCTCTGATACCAACTCTTTATCACAAGCAACTTCCCATGTTTACACACCGTTAACAGGTACATAGTCTTGATTTTGTGTTATTGAGAAGAGGAGGGAAAAGACAGAGAGCAGCACTGGGACCCAGCGCCACCCCCGTTTAGGCGCCCAGGGCCATTCTCACCGGTAGCGTCTGCTGCCCTTTGAGTTCGTTCTCAGTCGACATTAGGAGCAACTCTAATTCCTTTATTCGCTTCTCTTTCTCAGGGTCTTCATCATTATAGTGTCTCTGAAGTGAAAAGTTCAGGGAGAGAAAAAGACAAGGGCCTGATTAGAAGCTGTAAACACAATGGCTGTGGCCTATAGTCACACAGGAACACAGTCATAGAGCCTGGCATGAAACCAATGCCACCTGAATGTGGCCCCTGTAGAAATCTTTGTGAATGTTCTTCTCGATGCAAGGGGGTGATGTGACATCTGAGGCTAATGCGGATGCTGGCTGATGAGTTGTTTATGACATCAGGGAATCCGAGAATTCCTGAGCAAACTCACTCAGGAAGTGGAGAGCTGTAGATGGGCTGGCTGGAGCTCCATCCACCTCTCCACCCATCATCCCTTCTATTTTTATTTCAGTTGGTCAAGTGACAATAAGTGTTTAGAAGAAAGAAATAAAGCATATCTCAAAAACGGTATCTTAAACAGCTGAATTTTTTTCTGAAATGACCTTAAAATAATCCTACCTGAATGGCTGCAGCAGCTGGCTGAGGGACATTGACTATATTGACATGTAATGCGACAGGGTATGGGACATGACCGGAGGCCTAGACAGAAAGGGAAAACAAAGGACGAGTCATTCATGGTTACATATGCTTCAGGGGACTTGGCTTCCTGAGGTTTTGCTCAAGAACTAAGGGAAAAAAAAAAAAAACCACACACAAAAAAACACTTCACTGATCAAATTCACATTAAAAAAAAAACCCTCTAATTTGAAATTTTAGCCAAGCCTTTAACAACAGCTAACTAGCTAAAGCAACATAGTGAAAGAAATTTAAAGTGCTCATCAATCCTGGCAGGAAGTGTTCCTTAATTAGAGAAAAACACCATGAAAAATAAATCTCAAATACATTAACAAATGCGTGGAAGGAGTTTTGGTGGGGAAAACTGATGACATTAGCTGTTTATAAATAAAAAATGTTTCTCTGGGAATAATACAAGTTTTAGTAAGTGGCACAGAGCCTCTTATGATAGTTCATTCACCTGAAACCTTTTGGAAAGTCTGTAGTCAAATACATCTCAAAACTCTTTACAAATATATTTTGCATAGAATTTGCAAATGAGCTCTATATTCTTGGGTAAATTTCACCATTTCTTATTGTTAATTTTAAGATTAGAGTTTCTCAATTTTTTTTCCTCTTTATTTTTCTCTTTCTACCCACTAAGAACATTTGTTTCCCTAAGTATATAAATATCAGGAAATGAAGAAGGAATCACACTGATCCAAGAAGGATAAAAGCAGATACTAGAGAACAGTCCCACAAAACTGGTCCAGACTTGGATTAAGAAAGGAAACACAGAATGAATAAATCCAGACACTTCTTTTTAATCACTACCAGAATGGAACTTAAAATTATCTGTTGGATTTCAGCATTGAACTATCTTCTCTTTAAATGTAATATTACACTCACTTTCATTTTGGTAGAGAAAAAAATTTGACTACAGCTGCACCCCCATCCCCTCTTTCTTCTTCAACAGGACCTCGAGTAAGTTTACATTCAAAAACTAACTTCGAATTCGATTAGAAGCAGAGTCAGAATCGAACAACTTGGATTCTAGTCTGCACTGTCTCTGTGAGTTGTGTAACCCTGGACAAATCATTTCCTACCCTCATTTCCAGAAACATATCAGGAAGAACAATATCTACCCCATGATATGTTCATAAAAGCCCCTCTGAAAAGCATGAAACTGCAGGGTGTTATTGTTACCTGGAGCTAAAATAGCCATCTCTCTTGTTAAACAAAATTTTCAGGAGTGACTTACATTTTGTGCTTCAGAAAGGTGGTAATATGAATAGTCATTGTTCACTGAGGGCTGACCAGTTGGAGAGAGCTGAGCAGAAGGTGGAGCATGAGCAAAACCCATCAAATGACTGTTCTTCTGGAAACTTGTGGCCACAGTTGGCTGGCTGGCTTTGGAAGACTCCTGCAGATAACCTTCCTGTTCAACCTTCCGACGCATTGTAGAATTCCAGTGGTTCTTGATAGCATTATCAGTTCTGCACAGAAATATATCACATACAAATTTCACAAACAAAAATTTCAATTCAGATTAGAGCTAATTGACAGAAAACTGTTTCTAACAGAGACCTTTTCTTTTGGTCCACCAATAGTGTCTTTTCTTTTTAATTGTTTCAGTAATTTCTGCATTCTAAAATCATGCTTCCCCTATTCCCTAATTAAAAATCCATTCATATCTCTTCATGATATAATATGGAGCGGTAGTTTTCTATAAATATTGAAATCCTTTAACCATTTTCTTTCTTTGATAAGAGTATTTTCAGTACAACAACACTTCACATTTGTTCCGACTGTGGTACAAGACTCTACTACAGCTTCAGGTCCCAGCTGTCCTAGGAAATTACTCCTTGGGGTCCAGCCTAGCGGGCCTGCACAGTCACCCCAGCAGGCATTCGGGGAAGTTGGGTGGATGATAATGCCGCTGCCGCCACCTCACTGTCCTCTCTGTATCTCCAGTAGCACTAGCCAGAAATGTGCAGAGAAAAAAACTCCCACCTTTTGAAAACCACCTCAAATTGTTCTGTTAACCAGACAGAGGTGAGAACGGAAAACGGAATCCAGACGGGAAAGATGCTAACTTCCAATATATTTTCAAACTGCAAAGCCTTTTTACTAAAGTCTTTCAATTCTCAGGAAAACAGTTTCTCAATTCAAAAAAACCGTTTTAAGCCTCCTTTTTACTATTTTGATGGGGGTGGGGAATGTATGCCAAAGAAAGAGGAAGTTCAATCGCCCCTTAAATTTTTAGAAGAATCAACAGTATATCCTCTCAGGCCATATGGGAGGAAAGGCATCTTTCTGTCAATCTCTTGAATTCTCTAAGTTTATACTGAATTGCCAGGGAGGAAATGCTTTGGACCATCACAAGAGAATACTACATAAACCATTAGAACCATGGCCTACTTTGAAATGACCCTGCCTACACTTTTGGATTATAAAACTCAAGAACAAAAATATTTAAAATATTTTGACTTACATATTTTTTATGTAAGTTTTACAAAAAAGTCCGCTATGGTTGTTTAAATAGGGAAAGTGGACAAAAATGAGCTTCCATACATATCCCTCATAATAAGGTCATTTTTGTGCCTTGTTCATAGGGAAAGAAAGCATAACATCGACATTATTTAAAAACCTGGGAGTAGTATGTTAATTGAATAAATATATGATTTCTTTCTTCAAAAGAAAAAAAATTAAGCCAAATGGTATAATGAAATGCTAGTATCAGGAAAATGGAAGCCGAGGTCCTTCCAGTCACTTAACCAGCTATGTGAACACAGACCATAGACAAACTGTCTCTCTCAGTTTCCTTTTGTATGTTTAGAGTTTGTAGTTTACAAAGTGCTTTGAGATTTATGTTACTTGATATTAACATTGACTCTGTGAACTATGTTATTACTCATTTAAAAAATGGGGAAACTGCCCCGGTTGGTGTAGCGCAGTGGACTGAGTGCCGGCCTGTGAACCAAAGGGTCGTTGGTTCAGTTCCCAGTCAGGGCACATGCCTGGGTTGCAGGCCAGGTCCCCAGTGGGGAGCACATGAGAGGCAACCACACATTGATGTTTCTCTCCCTCTCTCCTTCCTTTCCCCTCTCTCTAAAAATAAATAAATAAAACCTTTAAAAAAATTATTTAAAAAATGGGGAAACTGAGGCTGAGGACAGTTCAATGAGTTGGCCCAAGGCTCACTGTTGGGTGGACTCTGGAAGTACTCAACCAGATAAATTCTAAGATCTCCTCCGGTTCCAAAAGCTATGGATCTGATTTAACTAATGAAACACGATTGATGGAATGTAATTCATTTACCATACATTTAAAACAGACTATTCAATACCCACTCCCTTATTCTTCCCAATCAATATATTTTTTGACATGTTATTACCGTCCAGGCAGTAGCTTTGCGATTTCTGCCCATCTGTTCCCCAGTCTCTTGTGTGCCTGGTAAATAATTCTGTCTTCCTCTTCTGTCCAGGAGGTTTTCTTAACTTCTGGATTCAAGTGGTTATGCCACCTCTCCCTACATTGTTTTCCAATTCTCCCCTTTAAGTGCTTGGCAATAACAGACCAACGTTTCGGACCGTATTTCTGTACAAGTTCTATCACCTTCAGATAAACACACAAAAATAACCTATGTTTTAATGTTATGTAATGAGTCAGTGTAATCATTCTGTTACAAGATCTTTAGAAAATTTCTAAAACTGCTTTCATTCATTGAAAATATAGAAATAGAATCCTCTGATTCCTGTCTGCACACTTTACCTGTTTCTCCAGGTTAGGAAACATTCAACAAGGACACTTGGGGAATATTCATAATTGTGATTCACATGCCAATGAAGAAGGAACTTACTCTCTGATCTTCTTCTTTGGTCCACGGACCCTTGATGAGCTCAGGGTTTAGTACTTTCTGCCATCTGTGCTGGCACTGCACATCTGTTCGATTCTAGACAAAATAGAGTATGCATTGTCATATAGATACGACGTGATAAGTGTACCTGAAAACTTTATTATAATATGAATCATGCACCGATAACGTACAGTGAATATGTTCAAGAACATGCCAGGGCACGTTTGGAGAGCTCATTTTTCCCACATTACTTACAGCTAAAAACCATGAATAATATATCAAAGTTGCACCTTAAGTGAGAAGTTCTGCCTCCTAAGGGCAACAGTCCTGCCACATGAACAAAAGGACCATTGTATTGCACATAGAGCTGTGAATTTAACTTAATCTTAACCTCAGTCTGTTGCATGTGGAAGTATCTAGGACTAAGATTAAGCCTTGTTAGAGGTTCCATATTAAGGTCAAGCTTTTATGGAAACCCACTCTAATGACTCCCACTCAGTCTAAGAGATGTGCTTCCATTTAGGGCCACAACTGTTAACATTTCAGAACAAAGATGAATAAAGATAGGCCCTACTTTATAAGATCTTATAATCTTATAAGATCTTGTAATCTTATAAGAAGGAAAAGACAAATATACAATGAACTAGAAGGCAGAATTTGATTCATAGGCAAGAAGAAACCAAAGCAAAATGCTACTGGGGCGGGAAAGGGAATGTCTCCTTAGGAGGAGGGATTCTGTTTCCTTAGGAGGAGACCGGAAAAGCTCTTGATATGGACTTTCGAGGACATGAAGTAACTATGCAAAACATTCTAGGTGGCAGCATCACCCCGGACAGAAGCCCAGAGGGAAAGCAAAAATGAATTCAACTAAGTGTGCTTAGGGCGAGGAAGTTAGAAACAGAACTTGAGCTGTACGTTGGAGCCCCACGGGAGGACCCTGTGTGCCAGATCCAGGCAATGCACTTAATTTTTGAGATGGGGTCACTGATTTTGGTTTTGAAAAGAAAGGGTGCAGCTGCATTTTAGGAAGCTCCCTCTCCAATGGATAAACAAGTAGAAAGCTGTAAGCAGGCAAGCCAGTTAGGAAGCCATTGTAATCATCCAGAGATGAGGGGTGGGGGCCAGAACAGCGAGAGAATGAAAAGAAGGGACTGCTGACAGCAACCCTAGAAGCTTTCATCACTGCTTAGGTGTAGGGGATGGGGAATGAGCTGAGTCTGGAAGGTCTCCAGAATTTTAAACTGGGGTATCATAAGTATGGCTATTAAAAAAAATAGGAAACTTAACAGAAGCTGACTTGGGGGAACTATAACAAGGTTAGTCATCTACCATATAACAAATAACGAAAGTGATAATTTATATTATCCTAACACATGAAAAGATAAAACAAGAAGTAAAATTTTTAAAATGTTGTAAAATCCTTTAATAATAATATTTAGGTGCCCTAATTATATGTATTACAATGTACATACACTACAAGCTATGAGTGAGGTATTTCTCCCTCTACTTCTTACATATGAGCAAATATATAATGTCTTAACATATGCTCCTAAAATATCTTTCTTAAATCTTTGTAAGATTTCCTTTTATAGAAAGAAAAAAAAATTACCGACTTACCGGGAGATAATTGGCAATAACTTTCCAGTCATCTGTTCCATTCTGTTCCACCAGCTTCTTTAGTTTTTCATCCTAAGACATTTAAAGGCAATCCTAGGGTATCAATCATTTACTGTACAACTCTATTCAAGTAAAGGGAAATCAATCTAATAATTTAATTCGGGAAAAAAACCCTCAAAAAATAAAATACAACAGATAATTAATGTAATATACTGGTTTAGAGCATAGATTTATTTTAAAGCCAGAAAGACCAGAGTCTGAACTTGATTTGCTTATTGATTACAGTAGTTGTATAAGCTTGGGTATATAATTTTGCTTTTCTAGGCCTTAGTATGTCATCTATACAATGGGAATGATGATGTCAACAGGGTTTTGGGGGGTAACATTCAGAAAATATGCAAAACATTTAGCATAATGCCTGGCTCGCTGAATGTAGTATATGGTGACTGTTAAAAGTTTTACACTGTGGGGAAAAAAAAAATGAACTTCAATGTTAGATTCAAAACATTTAACTATGGCAATAGATAGGATCTTGAGTAAGAAAGAGTTCAACCATGATTCTAACATTTAGTTAGCTCAACATCTTTCATATAAAAAAATGGAAGATCACTTCTCTTAATTAAGCTTGAAGGCATGTATGACGTAGGGAAATCATTTAGTTTTTGTATCAAGATCTTCATAATTTAAACTTATTAGAACACAGAACTTACTAGGACAAACTTACTAGAACACAGAAGACACTAAAAATCAGGGTAAAATCTTTCAGTTCACTCTTTCTAAACATGTTCTATCAACTGAAAGACAACCCTCACTTTTTTGCAAAGGTAACTATATACACATTGCAGATCCCTGGTATGACACAGATGTGGGAATTAGGAAACCAGTGTTACCAACAGAATTCTGTATCTCTAAGGACCACCTGAGCCAAAATCTCCATCTTGAGATTTTGCATAAAATATGCATTTTCTGTGGACCTCACTGGAAATCCTCCTGCCTGCCTATCAAGAGGAGCTCTGGTTTAAGTGAAGCAGGGTGAATTGAAACTGAAGGAGGATCAGTACCATTAATTATACATAAAATCTTTTAAAAAAAAGTTGCACAATCTTTGAAACTTTAAAAGAAAAAGCAACTTTTCCCATATATTAATAATTTTTCTCCTTAAATATTTTTTCATTCCTATAAAAATAAAGCTTTCGATAAGCTATTAGAAAAAGGTAAGAAGCAGATATAGCTTCTTCCATTATTGACTGCTTTTAGAACAGACCTTCATGTATATGGCTCTGTGAAATACTATATATTATATATCAAGAATGTTAAATGAGCCCTTGTTGGTGTGGCTCAGTGGACTGAATGCTGGCCTGAGAGTCAAAAGGTCACTGGTTCAGTTCCCCGTCAGAGCACATGCTGGGGTTATGTGCCAGGTCCCCAGTTGGGGCTGTGCAAGAGGTAACCAATCGATATTTCTCTCCCTTTCTTTCTCCCTCCCCTCTCCTCTCTCTAAAAATAAATAAAGATAAAAAATTAAAAAAAAATGTTAAATGAATCCTTAAAGCAGGACAAGTTCTATGAGAGTTTTGCTTTATTCTTTTGTTTTGTTTTTGGAAATAGCAATTCATCCATTTATTCAGGGATCATTTGTAAATATTCCATTTTGTATCAAGCAATTCTTGGCTCAGGGGACATAAAAATGAACAGACATGTAGTCCTGCCCTCAGTAGACTTTTAGTCTACTGAATGAGCATATATGTTACAGCAACAATAGTAAGAACATGTGCCCAAGGATTGGAGGATGCATCTAACCTGTGTGGGAAGCAAGGGATGACTTCACAGAAGATGTGATATCTTCACAGGTAATTAAGGAGTAGTAAGGAGTTGTGGAGCAAAAAGGCAAGAAGAGGATAGGCAGTGGGCAACACAGATGGAACATAAAGTAAGAGGGAGAGGACACTCAGAGAACTACAGAGGGGCTGGAGATGTACGGTACAGTGTGCGCACGGGGGAGCGGTGAGAGGCGAGTGTGAGCCTGCCGCACAGGCAGGCTGGGTTAGGGGTTCAAAAGCCTCAGTTGGAGCACCTGTAGTTTAGCTGAAATTTTGTTTTCCACAAATGGATACATTCTAGTTTCTTCCCATGTTCTAATAACATGATTAGTTACCTCTTCCCTGGTCCACCTAGTTTTCCCCAGGTGCCGCTTTCCGGACTTGGGAAGCAGCCCATCGTAGTCATGGTCACACATCTCAATGTCTTCATCATCTTCATCACTACTGTATATGCTGGAGAAATAAAAAAGAAAGGGACACATAGGGACTGAAACAACAAGATTTAAACTACTGGGCTGCAAAACTTACACAAAAACTCCTCAGTAACCTTTTCAAAGGTTATGAAGATAAAACTTTGAAAACTTGCACAACAAGATTGTTTTCTGCATTCTGTTGCTCTAGTATTATAAACTGGTTCTGCTGTTATTGGTCTCCACAGATACCGCAAAGGACCTGGCACTTTCTTATTGTTCTGCATGTTTAAACCTGCTGTTACTGTTAGACCAGTGACAAGTTACACACTTGGCAACCCTCCAACCAATGAAGGTTTAAGTTTAAAACTTAATGTTAAGGACGATAAAAGGAATGAGAGCACATGTCCTTTTTATAAGTATACACTCAAGATCTTTGGCATACGTCAGATCACTTAAATAATATTTCCCAAATACAATAAACAACTCAATTATATTGTTCCAATGGGACTGGTGTTTTATTAGGAAGAAAAAAATCAGGAAGTAATATACCCCATAATATAATTATAGTCATCCCTTAAAGATGTGAAGATTAAGAGAATCTAAGAGGAAAGGATTTAAAAACCTGAGGAAGGATAAAATCAAGTAATCTGCTTTGTAAATAACATTAATATCAAACAGTTCAAAACTCCAGGCCAGGTCAATCCACCTTGCAGCCATGTTTACACTACTCAGTTTCCAGAGAAACTAAGTGAATAATTAGGCCAGTTAGTAGTCAGAATCTTATTTATTCTTTTATTTTTTTCTACCTCTGATAGCATGGTATTTGAAATATCTTAAAATGTACCTTATCCAAAATGCTGAGATATTCTCCCAGATGGGTTTAAAAAGAACCCATTACTGTCTTCAAAAGAGACTTTTCTTTTATGTAGTTGACCAAAACTTTGAATTTGGATGACTTTTGAAATTACTCTACACTTAATGTTTATTAATCATATACTGAATTCATATGCTGAATTATATACTGTAATTTTACAGTCACAGTTTACTTTTACTTATAATTTTACTTATAAAATTAAGATATGAAAATTATAAACTCCACTAAAATTCATCATTGTAATAATGGGAAATCCATGAAACTGAGACCAATAAAATAATAACATAAAGCAATATCATAATGCAACTTATTATTTTTAAAAAGGAAGTTTATATTCATATCAGATTTCTCTTCCCAAACTAACTTAGAAGTACACCTTACCCACCCTTTATAAGTCAAGCAAAAGTGCTTACCAAAAATCCTGAATCTGAAGTTCTTATAATTTAAAACTATTATTTTGGGCAACAATCTGAAGGTCCAAGATGCATGGTGACAAGTAGGATGTGACCCAAATGTAAAATGTCACCACAAACAAGGCCACTAAACTGTATTTATAATCCATAACCATTTCTTTCATTTAGTGTGTATCCCTTCAAACAAGAGTCTAATCCTGTTCTCCAGTGTCAACAAGAGGTTCTTAATTTCTGATCAATGATTATAATAGTTTCCCTTTAATAAAAAACACAAGCTTCATACATGAAAATATTGTTAGAAACCCAGAGCTGTAGGTCAGCATCTTTTGAAAGATTCACAGGGAACTCCTTGGAAATCCCCGAAATGAAGTGGCATCCTTGCGAAATATCCGGGATACCAAGAAAACCAGAGTAATCTGAAAGCGGAGCCATAGATTCAGCTTGACTTAAGTTTTCTGGTTCGGCGGGATCTGGAGATCCCATTTTCAGAACTCCTCTCTTGAAAACAGCTCAACACCCAGGAACAAGCAACATAATCAGCCGCCCATAGGGGGCAGCCAACATCAGTTAAGAGAGAACAGGCATCATCGAGTAGTACTAGGGTTCTGGAAGCAAAGATGCCAGTCCTAGTTTTGCCTCCACCTAGCTGCGTGACTTGGACAAATCACTTCCTCTCTCTCAGGACCACAGTTCCTCGCGTATACATAAAGGGCTTGGATTCTATTTCCAAGGTACTTTCCAGTGCTAATAAATAATGACTCCAGGTCTTCCGTGCCTCTTAAGCATTAAGCACAGCAGCAGAGATGTGCAAATGCAAAGTCTTGGGGGGAAACGTGGTGTGTGACCTCTGCAGATCCTGAAGAGGCCATCAGGGTAGCAGAGGGAGCCAAGGACTGCTCACACCGCGCCTGGGTCCTCCCGCAGGCTGGGCAAGGGGTCTTGCCTTTGAGATTTGCATGCGATTTCCTTGCTCTAAGTTGTCCCCGGTCGTCTAAGTAGCATGATTAATTTCTACTAAGGACCTGAAAGAACTTTTCCTTTATCTGTTCTGACAAGATCTCAGACCCAACAGTCAGAGAACTTTCAAAGCCTGATCTCAAGCTTGATGCCCTCGACTCCTCCACCTGCTAGACCCGGTGTGGTTAAAAGAGTACAACTATGAATGTAACATTCTGTCAAGGAAACAAACCGTGCAAAGAAACGAAAAAGAAAAGAGGTGTTGGGGGTTGGGAAGAGGGAGGGGAGCGGGAGGAAGTGCCTTGTGGCCGATTCTGTGATTCTAGAAAAGGGGTTCAGACTCATTTCGCTGACCTGGTTAATAATCCCTGCCGAGTTGACGCCGGCCCTGCAAAAAAACGGCCCCGGGCTCGCAGCCGGGTTTCTCTTCCCCCTGAGGCAGGTTCAAGGTTCCCGCCCCTCCAGTCCGCCTACCCCCTCCGCTACCTGGGAGCCGCAGGGAGCTACAGGCCCCGCCCCACGGGGGACAATCTAGAGCTCCCGGCGCGGTCCGCGCCTCTCCGCAACCTCCTCCGAGTTTCTGCTCTCAGAAAAAATAGGTGACCTAGGCTCCCTACTGTTAAGTTCCAAAAGCGAAGGTGAAACCACTTAAGGAGCAGCACCCGCGCCCCGCTCGGCTGGACCCAGGGCGAGGTGTAGGGACCGAGGGCCCCCCAATTCGCTTCTTTCCCCGGCTCCCAGCCATGCTTCGGCGCTGCTCCCTGCTCCGCCAGTCAGGGTCCGAGGGTGCTTCTGCAGAGCCCACATCCACGCTCTTTGCAGCTTCCCAGTGCTGCACGGGTACCAGCGATCACCGGTTCAAAAACAAATAAGTACAAGATAATCAAACGACCCAGGAGAAAAGAGGGTTTTCTTGCCCCCAGGGACTTTATCCCAGAATCTCTTCGCTAGGGTCCGTTAGGTCACCCCTCCTGCCCAGGCGACCTAAGTTGGTGGGAGCAGAGTGCGGGAAGAAGTCGCGACCTCGGCCGCGTCCACGTGTGCGCGCCGCGCGCAGACCACTAGCCCACGGGAAGAGGCCGCGGGGATTGCGTCCCGGTTGCGCGGCAGCGGCCTTGGGTGCTGCCAGCCTCCGTCCCTTTCCGTTGGGTGGCAACCGTATCCGCCGCGGAGCTAGCCTCCCGACCCCGCGGCTCTTGGGGAGATCCCGCGCGTCCGGCCCGGGAAGTCCAGAGATGGGTTTGGAAGCCGGAGCGCCAGCAAGTGACAGTTCGGACATGCGTTTCCCTCCTTTTCTGTTCCCCTTCCCCTCCGTCCGGCCGAAACGTAAGGGAACTTCATCCACCCATCCCAAGTGCGGTGACATGTGCAGCGCGGGCGCCTGTGCATGTATTAGACATAGCCTCCCAGAGAATAATGATTACGACCTTCGAAACCAGAGCTTAAAACAATGTTGCAAGTACAGTGACTCTTTTCCTCCCCTAAAATGTTTTTTTTCCCAGCCGTCTGTCAGCTGACGCTCATCTTCGACTCCATAAAGAATGAATGAAATCTAAATAAACTACCTGCAGCTACTAACAATCCGGCATTTTCCCTATATCTGCCATATGCTCTGCGTTTCCAAGTCCAAACAAATCGTAATGCATCCAGCAATTACGCTGCGACTCCCTCGCCGACACCCGCGGCATCAAGCCAGGGACCTAGTGGGCTCTCAGGGGCTGGTGGGCACCACTCTGCCCCCGGCTGGAACGTGCTGCTTTTTCTCCCTGAGAGAGAAATGTATCCCAGTGCAACTTGCAAAATGAGCCTCAGGGCTTGCTTCCCGACGTCCTGATATATTTCCTGCACAGACTCTTTCATTCATCAGCCTTTCCAGCGGCTTCTGCTGCGGAGGCAGAGGCTCTAGGTCCTCGCAGGATCTGACAGCCCCGCACAAGATCCGGGAACGAATTCCCACCTGCTCTCCAGGAGTCTGGCGCCCCGCGCGCCCCCACCTGCGGCCGCCCGCCCGGGCTCCCGTTACCTGTGCCGGGGTCTCCGGGCCATGGCGCGGCGGGCGCGGGGCTCAGCCGGGAGCTGCGGGGACCGCAAGGGGCTGCCGCCTCCCGCTGCCCGCCGCCTGCCTGCGTCCCTCCCCGGCTGCGCAGCGGCGTTCCGCACTGCCGGGCCGAAGTTTCTCAGGAGAAAGAGGAGGAGGAGGAGGAGGGCGCGGAGGAGGAGGAGAAGGAGGAGGAGGAAACAGGTTGATATTGAAGTGTAAACTCTGTAAACAGAGATGCCATCAAACAAAGAGCTTTGGACACTCCCCCTCCCGCCAAATCTGGCGCCCCTGCAGTGCGCACGCGCCCTGCCCGCCGCCTCCGCGGTCGCCTTGGCTGCTGCCCGCCCGGCTGCCTGGCTGGCCCGGCCGCCGCTCCCCTTCGGTTCTCGCGCCGCTGTGCTGCGCCTGGCGCGCCGCGAGGCCTGGGCAGCGCGCGGGCGGGGAGCCCGGGCCAGGGAGGGGTAGCCGGGGGCCGCGGCGGCGCCTTTTCCTGCGCAAACCCCGCTCCCCGGCTCCGGCTGCGAGGGCCCGCGCCACCGCGCGCTGATGCCGCCTTCCTCCCGTTCGGCGACCACACCACCGTCGCCCCACTCGGCAAGCTCCCGGGCACCAGAACCAAAGCTGGGCTCTGACTCAATGTTGCGGGGGCGGCAACGGGTGCGCGGCTGGGGTGGGGGGCGACTCCCGCATTAGGGATTGGATTTTTAGGCTGGGTTTAAAACTCAGCTCTCTGAAGATGGGGGAATTAGGCGGAGGTGGTAGTAGTAAGGGATGGGAGCATGTGTTTTCATAGGATGTTTGACTGAGTCTTTTAATTTCTTTTTAAATAAAGAACATCTCTAATTTAACTCAGTGACAAAGGACACAAATTTCGGGTGGAACTGGAGCGATCACCACTCACTTGTGGGACACTCCGGCGGAACTTTGACTCCCCACCTAGATCCCGGAGCCGACAAGCCACCTTCGTATAGTTACATGTCCTTCACTCCCACCCCAGGCGCACGCCCGGCCCCACCCACCCTGCCCAGCCCAGACAGCGCCCACCACACGCCTCAACCTCTGCACGACTCTTGGAGCGCGCTCCCTGGATCACACACCTGCAAAATCCACGGGGTCCCAAACAGTCTGCCCCTAGCAGAGCTCAGAAACCCCCGCGTTTGCATCCGTGGTTTCAAAAGTTAAACAGTTTGTAGTACGGAGGTCAGCATCCATGCTTAGTGCAATTTGAGGATTGTTTTACTAGGTAAAAATCACCCAAGACTTTTATGTTCATTTAACTAGGGGCTCCCTAAGAAGTAAAGGGAGAAGATAAGTGCTGAATTTATAAGGATTGATGATTGGGGGATTTTAGGGGAGTTTTAGTTTTACTTCCGTTTATACACTTGTACCATTGGGGATTTTTTTTTTCATTCTCTGTACACACTAATTTATTTTTCCTTTAATCTTATAGGAGTTTGAGACTTCTGCTGACTGGGTTTGTGGGTGTCCCATGTGCCCCAGCAGTTCAAACTTAGCTCAGAAAGCATTTTTCTTACTAAAAAAGCATTTTCTTACTGAAATGAGTCATAATTTTATTAAATGGTGAAGTATGTTATGTTTCAAGACATTGGTGTTTAAACTTTGTTTCTTAAAAATTGAAATATAGTCTAAATCCCTATCAAGAATGTTAGTTGCTAGTAAGGTTTTAACATTCCTTTCTTCATGAGAAAAAAACAACACTGAAACAAAATTATTGTGAGATATTTCAGTTCACAATTCTAAAAGACAAGTCACTTGTAAGTTTATATATTTTCAAAGCCAGTGTTTATTTCTAGGTTCTGTAATAAAGTTTCTCCACATGAAAAATAAACATGTTTAAAAAATATCTAGAACAAACATCTAGAAACCACCCCTAAAGGAATTGCATTCTGTCTTTGGGATTACTTTATGAATCTAACTGGCATGATTCCCAAACACTGAGCCTCTTTGCCACAATGAGACTGTCTGAACCCTTCCCAAAGTAAGTTCATAGCCTCTTTCCCAAGAACCTTTGGAGTTAAAACTGCTCTTTGATTCTTAAACTCCTTTTAAGTAGAAAGATACCAAATTCCTTTATTCCCTTTGTGCATCATTTTCCTATGTTTTGTTTTGAGAATTTATAATATTTTCATTCCCCAGACATTTTGGGATATTGGTTCACATTCTTCCTCATATGTATGACAAAAATATATATGGGGACAAGCTTAGTCCAATAAAGAATATACATGCAATAATTCTTGCTAGGCTGATTTGGGATACATTGCCACCTGATAATCATATGGAAGGATAGACCATAATGAAGTTACCATAGATTCTTATATGTATAAAATATATTTTTTCAAAAACTTTGCAGGATATGTACTGTAACTATCTATATTCCTTTATTCACATATATGACACATTTTAGTTGACTATATATTTTTCATTACTCTCAATTTTTTTTAAAAAAGTGCTGCATCAGTTATTTTAGCTGTGGCAGGGCTAACATAGGGCTAACTTTAGACACAGGCTTTTATTTGCAATGCATTAGGCGGGGGTCAGCAAACTTTTCTGTAAAGGGCCAGATTATAAATGTTTTAACTTTGTTACCTGTGTTGCCTTCTCTTTCTCCAGTGTCCTTCCTTCCTTCCTTCCTTCCTTCCTTCCTTCCTTCCTTCCTTCCTCCCTTCCTTCTTTCCTTCCTCTTAACCAACCCTTTAAAAATGTAAAAATAATTTTTAGCTCAAAGGCCATATCAAACCTGCAGGCCATAGGTGACCAACGCTGAAACAGTGATCCTTAATTTCCAGTGTGGATCAGAATCACTGGGTGTGCCAGTGAAAAAATGCGCAGTCCCAGGTAGCCCCCCTAGAGACTATGATTCAGTAGGTCTTAGGCAGGGGCCAGGAGCCTGCATTTTAGACAAGTACCTAAACAGTTATGACGGAAGAGTTTTCCAGACCACTAATTGACAGTTTTGATATCAGAGTGAGGGCAGGATGGTTCAATACATTTTTACCTTTGCCAATCTTCTCTTACCACGGTCCCCTACTTCATTCTCTTTTACCTTTCCTGGGTTGAGGATTCAGGCTCTGAAAAATCCAAATTAACTCAACTCCATAGGAAAGCAGGTATCAAGTTACCACAGGGCTGTGGTGGCCTATTCCTTCTTCCTTTACTATTAAACTTCAGCCTCATATATGAAATTTGGAAGAAAAGGAATCATTTGCTAATTATCCTTACGATTCTCCTTGGGAAAGCAAGCACTTAAAGCCTTTTATTTTACTCTAAACACTGGGGAAGAGTTGATGGAAGAAAGATGTATAAAAGACACATATTACAGCTTTTCTGCTTCTGATAGCTGAGAAATCCTGGCCACGTGGTAGATCTTTAATACCTGTGATCAGTGTACCAAAAAGGAATGGGTTTTATCAGTGATGGCGACAGACCAGGCTCTAGGCACTCTACGTCTCTAACTGACCACTTTTCCCCACCCCCTCAACGCAATTTGGTTCAGAGCATTAAGGGGGAATTAATTACAGTAAACACCAAATGTTGAAAATACAGGCAATTCTCGATCATTTCGGTTAATGAAAGAGACAGCTGGAGCATGTATAAATGAAATCCATAAGTCTGAGGTAAACCTCATGTTAAAGTTTGACTGTGAGGTAAACCTTTTAGTAGCAACAATGAGGGAAGTGCAATGTTCCTTCTTAGAGCCTCCATTTGAGATAGTGACCAAATAAATAATTCCTGGGTTTGGCATTTCCAGTGTGTTTTCACCCTCCTGATTCTCATAAACATATATTCCTGTGACAACCACCTGTATATTTTCATTGCCATATAAATGGAGTCTTAAATATAAGGTATGAGTTGTTTTCATGATGAGGGGAGGACATTCCAGTGGAAGGGGAAAGTGTGAGCAAAAGCACACAATCAGGAACCGCAAGGCATATTCCAAATACTGGGAACAAGGAACTGTCTAGATCGCTCAGAGCAAGGAGAGCTTTGAAGGCCAGATTAGCTATGTGCGTGAGAGAGAGAGGGAGAGAAAGAAAGAGAGAGAGGAGGGGAGAGGGAGAGAGTTTGCGTGTGTGTGTGTGTGTGTGTGTGTAATGGAGGAGACACATTTGAAAAATTAATCTAACAGTATCATCGGATAGATCAGAGTGAGAAGAAGGTGAAGGGGAAGAGGTCAGTTCATTGGTCTGAACTAGGACAGTAACCCACATTCGAATGAAAAGGATGGGGCAGATCAGGAGGACATTACACAGGCAGAAACTTCAAGACTTAGCAACTGATTAGATGGCTTTTGGAGGCACCATTAATAGAAATAGGGAAGTCAAGAGGGGAAGAGAAGTGTGCACTAAGGAGATTCAAAGAGGAAAGTGAGTTTAGATTTTGGTATGTTAAGTTTGTGGTTTCTTATGGAAGAGATCCGGGTAGAGTTGTTCAGCAGGTGGTAGAGAGTGTGGGATTGGAGCCTGCTGGAGACCTTGAGCTAGGACAGTGGCTTGCTGGAGTGAAATTCCGTGAGCCAGTTGTTAGACACAGGCATTATTGAAAATGAAATTACATAAACTTACAATTAAGTATATTTTTAAAGGTAAGAAATGTTTAAGACATCATTTTCTAATTATTTAAAACTCATCAATTATTGTAACATATGTTCTTGAGGTTATTTCTCTCTATCATATCTGCATGGTAGAAATACTGTGTAATGTATGCTAATGTGCATGTCTTTCCACTTCTGGGTTCAGTGAAGTCATGCGGACAGCTTGCAATGGGCTAAGGTGGGAATATTTTCACCACAAATACAGGCAAATGCTACAAATGGGGCCTTCCCGCAGAAGATTGGTTGTTAAACCTTGACAAGGGCAACTGTGAATAAATCCTATATTTAAGAGTTATCTGCATGAAGGTGGCAATTGCGCCACATCATGGATTTGCTAGTGTATATTTGCATAGAGAGGTAACCAAGGAAAAGTCTTTGGCGAATACTTAAGGAGTTCAAAGATGAGACTGAGGCTGGCTGTAGGGGCTAGGTGAATAGATTTGTTGCAAAGAAAATTTTCTAAATATGTATAAATAAATGTTTTTTGTCTTCTCTTCTTTTAATGGAATTTGATATTTTGTAAACTGATTTTGAAAGGTTTTATTTACTTTTAGAAAAAATATTTTGGGGTAGTGGTCTTCAAATACTTTTGGCTGTGAAGAAACCTGTTTCTTATCCTATTGCAACATGCATACACAAAATCGGTCAACAAAATAACAAACTTTCATGAATAGAAACAACAGTGACAATAACACTTCAGGGTTTATACAAGCAACGAAATGACATGGTTTCCAAGTCTGACAATGCCTTCTGAGTTCCTTTTCTTGTTAAATACACAGAGTATTTATTCAGTGTTGGGCACTGGATTAGGCATGGGTTTGCAGAAAGACAGAGCTGGGTGCTTTGTTAGACGATCCGTGTACATCCGGGGCTGCTTTTCCATTCCCACTGAATCCGCCTACTTCTAGATTATCAGCACTTCACCAAGAACTACCATCATAGCCTCTAACTAAGTCTTCCCCCACTCTATGATCTCTTTCTCCCCAAGCCATTCTCACCTCACTGCTGAATCAATCTCACTATAACCACTTTTTGCAGTTTAGTCATATGTTTAAAAACCCATAATTGGCCTCTTAATGTTGAAAAGATAAGATCTGAACTCCTTAATTTGGCCCTCCCTATCCCGAGCTTGCTTTGGCCTCTGTGCCCACACAACCTTACCCCCAGGGGTGATGGTATTTAATAATTGGTGGCTCACGTACCAACCAATCAGAATGGGCCTGGCTATAGACAACCTGTATAGCTCAACTGGGGCGCACTGGCCGAATGTCATTCTGCTTCACAGCACAACCTTATCTCCTACCACACTCTGTTCACGCCGTTTCCTCCCCCTAAAAAACCATTGGCAATCTCAGGGCCTTTGCTTACACCATGCCTCCTGCCTGCAACGCCTTCCTTCCTTCTCTCTCTTACATAAGTGTCCCCACCATCCGACATGCCTCAGTGAAGCCCGACCTTCCTCCTGAAGTTACCTTAGACTTTCTTAATCCACAATCATTGCTCCTACCTGTGAGTTGTGGCAGCGTCTACTTTCCTAGCATTTACTGAGCATATGACCTGGATTACCTTCCTTTGCTATTCATTTCCTTACCTATTTCTCTATCCACCTATCTATATATCTATCATTTTATATTTTATAATGGGCCTTATCTTGAGTACTGATTGTAAACTGCAGGGGAGGGTCAGTCTCTATCTTCTACCTGCCTGCACACTAAGTTTGGATCGGGGCCTGAAGCACAAGTTTGCACATAACTGTTTGTAGTGCTGGTGACAGTGGACGAAGGACTAGTTGGAGCTGCTGTGTATGTGTATTAAATATACTTAATAATGCCTTATATTTGGGTTTTAGCATTTACGATGAGCCTTGTCATATATTATCTCATTTAATCTTCCTAATAGTTCTTGTCTTTCTGCTTATGCCCCCACCCCCATATTATTTTCCCCATTTTCAGGTGGGGGTGACTAAGATTGAGAGAGGTGAAGTGATTTGCCCAAGGTCACACTCATAATAAATTGAAGAACTGGGGTTATTTAAACCCAGGTTTTTCCAGTTCCTGAGTTCTTTCCACTACTCTCTGGTAGCTTCCAAATTTTAATTCCTTCATTTTTCTTGTAATTCTACTCAAATTTTGAATACCTCACATGTTCAATTCAGTCCTCAAGTAACAGATGATAACCTTATAAATTATATGTAAACCATTGCTTAATCTTACTAGTATTACCTTCTTTCTGCTATTTGCATAGATTGCTGTCATTTTGGTAACTTGACTCTGGAACTGTTTTCTTTCAAAGCATGTTTTTTCACATATTGTTTGTCGGAATCTTATTTCTCTTCATCCTACTCTATCATTATATATTTATCTCCATTTATTTATGTTAATATATCATTATGGAATATTGAATTCTATTTCTTTACCTCAAGTAGCCATCCATTTTGAAACTAGTCATAAAATCAATGAGTGCTTAATTCCAGCAAATATATGAAGAACTTCCTTATTCTTTGTGAAATCATTTGGCAAGAACTGTCATCTTTTCTAATCACTAGTGTGCCTTTCCCTTCCCTCCCTCCCTCCCTCCCTCCCTCCCTCCCTCCTTCCCTTCCTTCCTTCCTTCCTTCCTTCCTTCCTTCCTTCCTTCCTTCCTTCCTCCTTTCCTTCCTTCCTTCTTCCCTTCCTAACTTAGAAAAAAATCTCACTGCAATATACTTAAAGGTACGTTTCAATGTGTGAATGTCAGAATTTTCAAGATGATAATATTGATTCAAATCCCAAGAGCATTTCATAGTAAATAGGTTTCTTTGTAAATATAATATGGGAACAGATTTTATTAATGCAAAACCTGATGCAGTTCCTGTGGAATGATACATAAGGCCACGTTATGGCTTTATTGGTTCCTTTTGAAGACTGTCAACAGGTTTTGCATAGAATGACTCATTCAAAAGAACATACCAAGCAAAGTTTTGAAACTGCAATAGGCTGAGTTTGTGTTCTGTCTCAGTGAACAGCATCACACCCTTTCAGTTAGTCAGGCCAGAGCCTGGAGAATCACTCTAAACTCTCTCTTGCCCCAACATTCAATTAAGCACAGATGCCTGCTAAGTTCAATTTTAAAAAATTTATCCCATAGTTTCCCTCCTTTTTATCCCCTTTACTACCACTTCAGTTTAGATGTTTATCCACTCCCTGATGCAGGGCTAGCCTCCTTAAAGCCGTCCCCATCACAGTTGTCAGACAGAAAAATTTATCAACATAGATCTGGTCATGACACTCCTTTGCTTAAAATCTTGCTTATAGCAGTGGCTCTTGACCAGAATACCTGTGTCATCAGACTACATGTGCCTCTCTTACCACAATGTGCCCTTCACCCTAAAAAACAACCGACCTACAGGTTAAAGATAAAAATTATTAGCAATGCATCCAAGATTCTTCCTAGCCTCAATGTCATACTTAGGAGCTGGTAAGAGTCCACTGTTTACCCATCACTACATATGCCATGAGGTACCCTACTTGATCCTCTGCTTGCTGTCCTCGTCCCATCCTGCTTTGGTGACTAGTTCCTGCTTGTCATTCCAGCTTTGGTCTGAAAGCCTTCTGCTAGACGGTTATCCATGGCACACTGTGAATGCTTCAGTGCCTCCAGCAGAATACTTAGATTATGTCCAACCTTTGTTTCATGTCTCTCTCGCCCTTTGGAACAGTAGGTCTCACATTTCGGTGGCATAAAAATTGCCATTCAACACACAGATTACTGAATAACCCTATTCAGAGAGTCTAATTCAACAGGCCTCGCTGGGACTCAGGAACAGCATTTTATCACCTAGAATCAGGTGATGCTGATGCAATGGTCTATGACAAGCTCCTCAGAGGCCAGCATTTTGGCTTCTACTAACCTTCATGTAACAAGTTATTTTTCACTTTGTAGATACTCCATAAATGTTTGAGGCACTGGATTAGATTGAACATAATTTTTAAATCATGAGTTATGTCAACCTCAGGATTTTTTTTAGAACTTTGGCCTGCCTCTCCACTTTTACCTCAAACCCCACCCCTGCACACACACATCTTTGCCATCTGTCTAACTGTCTCAGGGAAAGTAACATCCCTGAAAGAACTTAAATATGAAGAATCCGAGACTTGGGTCAGTCAAAATTAAAATTTATCAGTAAAATGAGAAGTGATATTATCTGTGATTTCTCTCTAGTTACACAGATGATTGGATTTCCTGTTGAGTGGTACTGCCGAATGATATTTAATACCAACTGTATATTTACCTTCAATTGTTTTTGTAGCCCTGTTTTAAAAGTAAAAAGAAACCGATAACCTTAATTGAATAATTTTACAATTTCATTTTATTTCACCTGATATATCCAAAATATTATCATTTCAACATAAATCAATATTAAAAATTATGAAAAGCATATTTGACATTTTTTTTTCTGGTAGTGAGTCTTTGAAATCTGGTGTATATATCATACTTATCAACTCAAATGTTAAATTTTCATTAGAAATACTTGATCTGTAGTGAGAACTTATAAAATGTACAACTGAAAAAGTAAATTTACATACTCAAGTTGTTTCAAAACATATTTAGCAGCTTTCTAGTAACCAAAGCAATGATCAGGTTTTAAATGTATTATTAAATTAATTAAAAATAAATAAAATTTAAAATTCAACTCCTCAGTTCAATTGCTCAATGGCCATAGGTACCTAATGGCTACAATACGAGACAGTACGGCTATAGAACATGGTTTTGTTCAAAATCAGATACTTATTAATCAGCTGTCTTCAAGCTGTTGATATCCTCATTATTTCCTTAAGAATAAGATTTGCAGGATTCTTGAGTGCTAAAATTAAGGAAGTTTTCTTCCATTAGGTTTCATTTAGATTATCTAATATTAGAATTTTACTTGACTAGTTCACATTTTACTTTACATGAATGAAACGGCTGACGGGGTCCGTGAGAGGAGACAGGGTGCATGAGGGCAGAAAGATGTATGCAATTGGGGTCAGGGTCGTTGAGTGGTCCCTAGCTCTCCCAAACAAATTGGGTTACGTTAAGCAAAGTGCATAATATTTAAGTCTGTAACTTCATCTACGTGATAGAGATGGTTCCTATTCTATGCACAATCCTATGGAATCAAAGTGAAGATCAAGGGATGATACCTGGGTCAAAGTGTTTTACCAACTATGGATAACTTACTGTAAGAACACAAATGTAGTTTACAACTAAGAAATTGAAACACTAGATTAGTAGCTATCATTTATTAAGCAGTTTCTATATGGCAGGCACTTTGCATGTTAACTCTGATTCTTATTCTTGCCAGGTAAGTGATGTGATCTCCATTTGACTGTGAAGGAAACAGACAGTTGAAAGTTTAAGTTCACGTGCAAAGTTACATGACCTTTCAAGTTCAGAGCCTAATTTGAACCTAAGCCTTTTTGATCCCTGTACCTGTGGGCTTCCCTAGAAACTCTACCGCACCCCCCCAAAAGGTAAGATTCCTAAATTCCTTTGCAATAATGGAATAAGGTAAAGCAATTGTGATTTTTGGAAATAATGAATGATCTAAGAATGTAACTCATTCTGAGAGAGGTTATGGAATTTCAGGCCTCTCCATGGGTTTACCGATTGCAACAAATAGAATGAAGCATAATTCCACAGGGATTTTGAGTGTGATTTTCTCCAGATAATTTCCCAAAGAAGGAGTATGTAACCTTCTGAGGTCAGCAATTATTGCCACTTCTGGCTGTGTGTCATACCTGGAACCATAGGAATTAATTGGTAGTAATTAGACATACACTCATTAACGAAAACAACTGGACTTAGTAGTATTGTGATCAGGTTTCCTGTCAATAGAAAAGCTTTTCTTTTATGGACCACATCACTAGATGTTGAGAGAAGAAAGAGAATCAACAGAAAATGCTCAAATCATTAGAGGCAAGCAATGCTGAAGTCCAAAAATGAAGCAGGCAAGGATTTAATTATATTTATGTCTCTAGATACCGTCTTGATCCCCCTTTTGTACCAAAAACGGATGAAAGGCAACTCTAGCGATGTTGCTTTGGTACAGTTGGAAAGAATTATATTTGTCTTTTTTTTTTCTGGGATTTGGAAAATGATTTTCAAGATTCACAGTTATTATGGTGTTGTGTTGACCAAATTCACAGAAGTAGAGCATCTTATTACTGTTTTGGAGGCCAACAAACACTCAGGGTTTAATCTTTGAAGGCCTTGATAGATACACTGGGACACCCCATCAGCCTCCTGGGAAGAGAGATTCCCTGCTGCCCTCCCCAGTGGCCTTGTCTCCTGGCTTCTGAACAGGCCAGGCTCCTGTCTCCCCCACCCCACGCACTAGCACAGCACCCTGGCAACCAAGGGGCAGTACAGCAGGAAGGCCTTGAGCCCTTTTCTCAGGCTTAGCAGGAGAGCAGGGGCAGTAGGGGAGAGATGCAGCTGAAGGTCAGTGCAGATGTCAGCAGCTCCGGCAGCAATGGCGACCCCGGCGAGTATAATGATTCCCTGCTCCGAAGAAGCTCAGTGAGGGGAGACCAGGGCGTAGCAACATACAAGGCGCATAAAGCTCTGTGGGAGAGAACTTAAGTTACCCATGGTTATGAAACAACCAGAGAAGGTGTTGGTGAGGACTCTCCCTGTATAACCCAGGCTACTGTGTTTTCAGTAGGCTGGCCTGTCAGAGGATACTTTCCCTGTCCACCTGACAGTAACCCCAGGGTGATATCAGACTCTTCTGTTCAAATGATTGCTTTGAAGTAAATGACCACATTGACCCATTTATAACTATTACATCTTAGTGTGCATTCATTTTTGGGTTGAGGTTTGGTTGAGAACCAGCCCAGACTAGACACTGGAGTGAGAAGCCTCAGTTGGGAGGAGATATTAATGAGTATATCCCATTTGGTGGACTTGGGTAGGCACCTGGAATTAATCTGGCTTTTCTAGTTTTGCCCAGGTCTTAATTATGCCTATAATAAATACGGTACCCATAATATGTACATTATATTCAGCATGCTATAAAATGTTTTTATTAAATTTTCTTCAGAAAGATTCTTTTTCGGATATTATTGAAGTCTATAAAATTACATTTTAGATTCTCGTTTTCCTTAATGTGAATAAACAGTCATACCGATGCCACTTGAACTGTGTGAGAGCAACTACCTACCTAAATGAGGTGGGTTAATTCATTGATGGTATCAGGGACTCCATTTGTAGTCCAATATCCTGAAACGAACTCTGTGGCCAGGTATGTGATCCTAAACTCTTATTTACTTTGGCTGGCCAAGAGATTAGCTCCTGCAATTACTTGCCCGAAGGAATGAAAATTCGAGTCAGTATGAAAAATGCAGTTTTCACCTTGCTTTTCCTTCCCAATAGAGACCTGAGAGAACCTTAATTTTGAAGGTAGCATTGCACAGCTTAACGGAGGGCTTGAGATCACGGTTTTGCTTTTCACCAAGTAAAAAGAAAAGCTGCAGATATTTTCAGACGACTCAGATCCCTTCTCTGAAACTGGTGCATCTGACTCTGAAACTGTAGTATCTGCTGCTGAAATGCTCTATTTAGCAAGTTACAACTTTAGGGATGATGAAAACTAATAAGTACTGTCTAGTTTTGTCTCCTCTTCACAGATCCCCCACCCCCAGGCTTTGCTGGGGTTTACTTGGAAAGGAACTTGCCTTCAGAGCCATGCTTGACCTTGAGACCAGATGCTCTGAAGGCAGGTAAATCCTGAAGTACAGACAGAAGCTGCCACCTGGAGCCTGCTCAGAGGTCTGCTGAGGCTACCTCCACTTTGGGGGGCCGGATGTGGCAACCCTGCCGGGTCAGAAGACAATGTTGCCTCAGGAGTATGTTGGAAAATAGTTAATATGTGTAAAATATTCCGAGTCTATAGGAAGAGTCACCAAAGGAAGAAAGGATGGGGGAGTGGAGCTAGCAGTAGTTGTAGTATTTGGGTACTAAAAGTTGGTCTAATTTCTAAACCAGTGTTTACATTATAATGTCGCCAGTATTCTGTGTTACACATTATTACCAGCCATGATTTCTTTTCATTACAAGTTTTTTTGTTGATTGTTCACTTTGCTCCAGAGCTCCTAACAGAGAACACTCGCAATCCAATAAATAATGCAAATCCAAAGTGTATTTTAGGAATTCTCAACCTGGGTCTGGGAATAGACTTCAGGGGACACTTTAAATTGCATGTAAATTATAATGAATATATTTAATTTTATTTTTAAGGGGGGAATTTTCATAGTAGTGATTAGCGTCATAAAGTCATTGGTGTACTCCAAAAGTGAGGTACATTATTATGTGTTATATTGTAGAATGAGTTTAATTCTGCTTCCGAGAATGAAGTTGATAGGAGGCTGAAATCCCAATTTAAATATAGTTTAAAAATAACTGTTTAGCCCATAAATGTGCATTTGATGAAACCATAGTCAGGTATGTTATTCACTACATACAAAGATTAGAGACAAATGGAAGTATTATATTTTATAATTATTAAAATAAAATCATGTGCTTCCTTCCAAAACTTACAAACATCCACTTCAAAGAAAACTTTAATTTTTTAATTAAAAAAATATATTAAACTTTTTGTGGTGACATTGGTTAATAAAAGTATATAGGTTTCAAATGCACAATTCTATAATGCATCATCTGTCTATAATGCATCATAATGCATTATGTGTTCATCACTCAAAGTCAAATAAGAATTAAAACTTGCAAAATGCACATATTGATTTTCAACAAAAGATGAAAACTTGTGTAAGATTTTGGTATAAGAGCAAAGTTAACCTTTTCCTGTCCCCAGAAATAAACATTAAACTAAAGTGAATCAGAATTATGGCCATAAGCTTTTATTTTTTGCACTTGAAGAACTGAAAGCTTTCTCTGTTTGTTATTTTCTGAGGGAGGGGGTTTCCTATGTGTCTTTCTGAAGCTCTGGGGATCCCCTCATCTTTTTAGTCCTAGCTACCTTCAAGCACCCTTTGAATCAACAAGGGCTGCTGATCACCGTTTGCCATCCCCTGGCAGAGCTATCTGCGATATTTCTTGACTGAATCACTGTACTGTTTCCTGGTATTGATACAAAGCTTAAAGTACCTCCAAGTGCTGACTATAGAGGCCTGCCTCAGGGGGAGGCAGAGGATATCTGGCCTGAAGGGACCAAAGGCTGGATTCTCAGCCTCACAAATCATCATCACAATGTCTGAAATTCTATCTCTAGAAATGTAGTTCTTTGAGATTTTCACTCCCCTGATGTTTGTGTCCTCTAAAATGCAGTCTTACCAGGCAGTCCTACTATTATTAATCTAATATCTTGGCTAGGACATTGGGACAGCTATATACACATAAATGCTGAGAAAAGAGGATGGTTTGTAAGTACAGAAGAATCCAGGAGAGAACAGCTGGGGGCTAGTCCAGCTTGGGTGGCAGACATGTCCTCCAGTATGGACCTTGGATGGGCCTCTTCCAGGTGGGGAACTCGGGTTCTGACCACTGCCCCTGCAATTCCAGGAATGACCACTAGGGAACTGGGCCCACTTGTCAATTTGTCTTCCACCCAAGCTGTTAATAAAGGAAGTCTAAAACCTGTATTAGCTTTTCAAACCACATGTGTATGAAAGATGCATTTTTCTTTTATGCTTGAGACCTGGGACTTTAAAAATCACGAGTGGTGCTCTAAATGGATTATTAGTGCAGAGCACTTTATTGTAGTTCAATAAAGAATTCTATGTTTCCATTACACAGACTGACACCTCCAGACATACTTACAGTAATTCCCAGCTGATATAGTTTAATTAATGATATAAGGACATAATTACATGTTTTAGTGATCTTTCACGTATTTACAGGAACTGCTGAGACTAGCTTAATTAGAGTAATTATGTAAGTAGCTGATAACACACAACAAATTACAGAAAAAAAATCTCCTAGAGTCTAGTATGTTCTGTCTCTAAGCAAGCTTATAAAAGGAAAACATTTACATCTGAGGATTAAGGTTATAACTTTAGGGTTTCTAAATTTCATTCTTTCTAAACCAGGCAGAACATAACTGTTGGGGGTTTAACAGTTAACTTTTCTTCCTTTTGTAGTTCTGTTGCAGACCTCATGTCCGTTGTTGTTTTATGAAATTGCTCATTTTGTTTTGCCACTGGCTCGAGTTTCATGATGAGTTTTCTGTCATGTTGGGGAGTAATATTGCATTCACTGTGAATTGGAGACGGTGCTTAGGGAAAAGGCTGACAAACCTCACACCTCTCGTTCATTTCCTTTCCTGTCCTCTCTTTAACTGATAGCTTCTGTTTTCACTACAGTCACGCAGAAAGATGTTTCTTTGGACCAGGCTCCAAGTGCTTTTTCTGTATTTAAACACATTTGTAGAGTCTATAATCGATATTCTGCTATGGAGTTTCAGCTCTCATTTGCACACCTCTCAATTCTTTACGGTGTTGCCTTTGCTGTTGAAGAGATGAGACAGTCCATAGGAGGAAACAAGAGGCTCCTTTTAAAGTGAAATAACGCCCCTCCTTAATCAGCTGGTGTGTTTCCCTTGGTTGATTGACATGAGGCACGCCCTCTCCCTTCCTTTAGTTTAGCGGACTGCTGGATCCCTGTCATTGTGCTTCCTGTGTAAGAAGACCGAAGGCAATTCAGCCGAGCCAAAAGAAATAGCAATCTTAAGTAGAGTTATAGGATCAAATTTTAATTATAATTTGCTCAAATTAATGACTCTTGCAGGCTTCGCACATTCATTCTCTGCCAAGCTTTTCAGCCTTTCTCCTAGCTCGCCTTTTTTCCCACTATCCCACAACATCAAGCCTCGCCTGCAGCCTCTCGCTGGTCCCATAAACACATTCTAGAACATATGTGTCCATTTCGCATTCTAGAACATATGTGTTCTTTTCACAGTCTCCTGTTCTACTGGATTTTACCCATTTTTGAGGCCCTTCCTAGTTCACCTCCTGCATGAAGCCTTTCATTGCTAATTTCAGTGGACACTGTGTAAATCAGTTAATTCTGTATTGCCACGCACTGTGCACCCACCTCCTTTCTCCAGCTAGGTGGAGGCTCTGTGTCTGGTATTTCTTTATTCCTCGCCAGGGCCTGTCATGGGGTTGGTTGCATGGTAAACATTCCCTTTATGAATTAAAGCATATTTAATGAAGACCTTTGCATGTGGTTGGGCAGGATGTCTATGCACAAGTCTCAGAGGCACCATCCAACATCACCTTGGCAATGCTTTTTACTGTTACGAGATATCAGCCCCTTTCTTCTCAGTGCTGTGTGTTGCAGTCACAGATGTCTGTAGCTGTGCCCTGACCAATTAGTCTCCCTCTGCTGAAACCTGGAATTAGTCTGTCACCTCCACAATAAGATGCAGCATCCTCCCTTAAGGAATTCACAGGCTAACAGGGACCAGAGGCATAGAAACACATAACTGCTAAACCTTCAATCCCCTATGTAATGGTAAAAGTATGAAGGAGGAACAGATGTGGTATAAGGGAGGGAGTAATGTTTAAGTCGTAACATTAACAGGACTAACTGGATATTGGGTTGAGAAAGGGATTGATGAAGGGGTGTAGGGTCACTCCTAGGTTTCTGGCTCTGGGACTTCATAAATGGTGAATTACCTCTTGTGGGAGACGACACAATTCTGCATAAGGAAAAGAGCATTAGGAAAGAGAGTAATGGGATATGTGGCTTTTGAAATGCTTGTGAATGATGGGAGATGCCCGGTGAAGTACTTTTCTGATTGACTTGGTGCTGAGAGGTGGAAAATTAGGAGCATCAACATCATCGGTATATGGGTGGTGGTTGTGAGAGGTTTTTGAGCTCCTCAAGAGAGCGTGTGCAAGAGGAGAAGGGGAAGAGGCCAAGAACAGGCTTCCTTGGGTGGGGTAGGAAAAGCTAGTGAAAAACCAAGTGTGAACAGCCAAGTCCAGGAGCTGTGGGTATCATAGGCCCTGTTATGATAACTGAAGATAGCCCCTTCCAAGGCCTTGCTTTAACAGATGAACATTTCCTTTCTAGGCTTTTAAAATATTATTGATTTGTGTATTAAGTCTTTTAGTAAGTTGTTACTTGTTCAGTTGAAAAATTAAGTTAGAATTAAATAATGAAGCAGGTGTTCCTTAATGAATGTGGAAAGTAGGCTGAGGTGGAAGAACTGACAGAAGGTGAGATCATCAGGGCCCACTGGCAGGCAAGAAGAAGGTAGAATTGCTCATCTTTTGGTCACAGTCCTGCCCCCATGGCCAGTTTCCTGTTACACTGAGCTGTGATCGACACCCTTGACCCTGAAGCCCCTTGCAGCAAACCATCATAACCCATCCTCTCACAGTTCTGCGCCCTTTTCCTCTGCCCTCCTCTGCTCTCCTTCTCAGTCTCTTTTAGGTGTTTATGCCCTTGTTGCTTTAGAATTTCGTACAAATGGCTTTAATGTCTTCTGTAAACTTCTGTATACTTACGATTCTGAAATTTTATCAACTGTAGGCTCATATAGCTGAAAGCCTGGTCCTCATTTCCAGACCCTTCCAAGTCTTTCCTATTTCAGTAAATGGCAACTCCACTTTTCCAGTTATGAAACTTGGAGATTACAGTAGTCTCTCCTTATCCACGGTTTCACTTTCCACAGTTTTAGTTACCTGTAGTCGGCCACCATCTGAAATATTAACGGAAAATTCCAGATAGCTTGCGGGAGAACACATTCATGTAATTTTTATTGCAGTATATTGTTATATTTGCTCTATTTTATTAGTTATTGTTAATCTCTTACTGTGGCTAATTTATAAATTAAACTTTATTGTATGTATAGGAAAAAACAGGGTACAAGGTCTGTCCAGAAAGTATCCAGCCATGTGCTATGAAAAATAGCTATTTATTGAAGAAGGTATACAAGAAACATTGCACATAGGATGATGACAACTTAGTTCCCTTCAAAGTGGGTACTCACAAAGTTGGGAGCTCACATAGTTCTACCAGCATCATTAGAAACTGCAGCACATTGTTCCTTCTGCCCTGGTAGCAGAGCTGTAGAAAGAATTTTGCCATGAGAGGTTTCATGCCAAGATCCTGCATCAAAATCTCGGACACAGTAGTTTTTGGAATCTCCAAGTCAGCTTCTAGTTCTCACACTGTCAGTCGTCAATCTTCATTGATTGCAGCCCATACACATTCAACATTCTCAGGTGTTCTGCTTGTTGCAGGCCTTCCAGAATGTGAATCATTTTCAACAGACTCTCAGCCATCTTTGAAGCATTTGTGCCACACTTTTATTTGTGCTGCACTCATTGCAGTGTCCCCAAAAGCCATCTGAATCATCCGAATAGTTTCCATAGAGGAATGTTTAAACTTACCACAAAATTTGCTGTAGATTCGTTGCTCTACTAGCTCAGTCATTTTGAATATAGTGGCCCCACAGTAGACTCCATGGTGCAACCGCCCCTACTGACTAGCACAGTGAAGTCTCTATTGTTCACACATGTGCACTCTGGTCCACTCTCCCTGGCTGCCAGGTTACATTGATGTCATGGTAAGCCCTTCTCGTTATATTAACAATGGCTGGACTTCTTCTGGACAGATCTTGTTGAATACAGTGTTCAGTACCTATTGTGATTTCAGGCATTCACTAGGGGTCTTGGAATGTGTGGTTCCCGGATAAGGCGGGGACTACTATATCCCTGATTTTTCCATAATCCATCAAGAAACCTTGTTGGCCCTACCTTTAAAAAATATCTAGAATGTAGCCACATCTCACCACCTCCATTGCTACCATTCTGTTGTGAGCCCCCATCATCTCTCACCTATCATATTTACTGTTCTAACTGGCTGCCTGCAGTCTGGTCTCAACACAGCAGCAGATCCTTTTAAAAAATAAATGAGCCCCTGTCACTCTTCTGCTCAAAACCTAATGGTTTCCCATTTTAAAGTAAAACTCTAAGTCCCTGTAATGACATATATATGATTCACCGTCACCCTGTTGCCCCTTCCAGAGCTCCCGCTACCAACTTTGTACCTTGAATCCTATTGCTCTCGCACAGGCCAGTCCAGTCTCTGCAATCTCTTAGCTGATCCTGGAAAACGCTAGGCATGCTCCCATTTCAGGGCCTGCATTTTCTTCTACTTGGATGGTCTTCCTTCTGTCTACGTGACTTGCACCCTCCCTTGCTTCAGGTTTTCATTCGAATTTCTGTTTTCTGCCCTGGCTGGTGTGGCTCAGTGGATTCAGTGCTGGCCTGTGAACCCAAAGGTTGCTGGTTTGATTCCCCAGTCGGGGCACATGCCTGGGTTGCAGACCAGGTCCCCAGTAGGGGGTATGTGAGAGGCGACCACACATTGATGTTTCTCTCCCTCTCTCCTATCCTTCCCCTCTTTCTAAAAATAAATAAATAAAATCTTTAGAATTTTTTTCCCTTTTCAGTGAGGCCTTCCTGTATTCTCTAATATTTCAGTTCCCCAACCCCACATCTCTAATGTCCCTTCCTCGCTACATTTTTCTCTTTAGCTCACAACTATGTCCTGATGCATAATTTGTCCAAGGTTACGCAGTTGGTAAGTGACAAAAGCAAAAGGTCTCAGACTGCTATCATCTCTAATTTCCCTACATCTATATTTGGGTACTTGATATATACATGTAAAAATGGGACCATTTGCAAATGGTTTGGGCCACATGTTACAGGCAATGTAATGGTTACTATGAGCCAAAATATAGAATAAAGCTACAAAAATGAAATGAAGCATTCTTTTAAAAGCATATTCTTAGTTAAGTAAGTTGAATTATGGTAAACACTATATTTGGGAGGCCGTTTATTTCAATGGAAAATGAGAGACAAGATCTCATGTTGACTAATATATTGGAAAAAAATTTGTATTTTTCTTAAAGGTCAAAGGTCAATTTCTCCTATGGTAAGGAACAGAAATAAAACTCCAGCTAATGTCATTATGTCCTAAACACCCTGGTGAGATTTTAGTCAGTTTTCAAATGGAAGCAATTTAACTCTCTAGGACAGAGAAAACAAATTTGAGAAATTAGGGTTTTTAAAATATTTACAGACTGTAAAGCATATACTTTGCTGTTCATTCAAGTAAAATAAAATATTGAATTTAACAAACTGGTGACAGGAAAGGATTTGACCATGATAATAGATGTTTTAGAATGATTATGTGGAGACATACTTTCTTCCCAGAATAAGACATTTCAGTTCTTGTTCTTAACATTTCTATCTCTAATTTGCTTATAGAGCAAAGGTTTGGGGGACGTGGGATTGAGAATGAATGTTCTGATGCCAGGCACTTTCTAACGGCATAAACTGAAGTCAGAGATACTGAACACAGTGTTTAAAGAGACTGTTATTTCATCATGAGTTTTGTAACTTCATAGAAAATACTTGAGGAAATTAGTAGCTTATACTTAGATGTGTATGTTTTATTTCTTCAACAAAGATTTTGTAAGAGAAAGAACACAAAAAAATTAAGAGCATACCACTAACTTGCTGTTATACCAGACAAATATGAGGTTCCTTGAAGTTACTTAAAATAACACTCCCACATAAACTTGTCACCTTACAGACACTACACTTCCTTTCTTTCATTAAAAAAATTGACAACTGGTCTTTCTAGGTCAATTAGTACAGGCTTTTTTCTTTTTCCTTTTTAAGTAGCTAATGGAAAAGAAGTAGGAGTAGGTTAATGGTAGGTAATAGAAAGGATAAATTTAAAGGCATGTAAGCACACATGTGTCAGGGCATTTTAGCTAGAAGCTGAAGATAGTCCTCTGGAATTATACAAGAGAGCATGTGTATCTCTTAGAGTAACAAAAAAGACTCCATTACACAAACCAGACTTTTGTTGTTTATTAGCACAGGGCATTAGTTTTGTTGTTATGATGTGTGCAAATAAGTTTTTCTTTTTATACATCTCATTCAGTCATTAACTGTTCAACTGTTCCCCTACATTTTTATTGCTTACTGAAATTAATTTAACATGCAAGCATAAGAGATCTACAGACCATGTAGTAGTAATTGTTGTTTTGGAAAAATATAACTGACCTCTGGTCTACCCTCCATCAAAAAGTTTTTTTATCCTTACCCAAGGACAATTTTTCAATGCTTTCAGAGAAAGGGGAAGGGGGACAGAGAGAGAGAGAGAGAGAGAGAGAGCAAAGGAGAGAGAGAAAGTAAGAGAGAGAGAGAAACACCTATGTGAGAGAGAAACATCAACTGGTTGCCTTCCCATATGCTCCCTGACTAGGAATTGAACCCCAAAACTTTTGGTCTACAGGATGATGCTCCAACCAACTGAGCCACACCAATAAGAGCCCACCAGTCAAAATTTTAAGATCTTAATGAATTCAGTGTTTTCTTCCCCTCCTCCTTCATTCTTTAGTGAAAGGTTCAGAAAAAAAATTACTTTCTCTTGGTTTTTGTTTTTTCTTCCACAGCATACATCTGGAGCTCTAGCCTCTTACCTCTACAAAGTAAAATAATAGATTTATAAAGAATTCCAGAAATTGTCTTTCCTTAATTGTACGAACAGTGTGATTATAGTTGAAAATGTTTTCAGCTAAACACTATAGATACAAATACTTTTATGCCTATGTTTCCTTCACAGTTATCCTCAAGTGCACATTATTATTATTATTTACCTATCTGCATTTTGTAAGATATGTACAATGTACCCTGCTTTCTGAATTTGCTCTTCGGCAAGGATTCTGCTTGTATTCTTACCTTTCTTGCTACCCTACTTTTTTGCCCCACTTTTAACCACTGTTAGTACAAATGATGCCTTGCCTCAGAAAAAAGTCACTCCTTTAATGTCATGGGAATTAGTTTACTCTTTCCTATATATCATGACTCTTTTTGGATACTTATTAATTTATTGGCACCAGTGCTAAATTCTGTCAATGAAGAAGAAAATAGATCCAAGTTCTTGAACCTGAGGGGACAGGTAGTCAGGGAGTCGATGCTTGTAATGCAGTCTGAAACATTGTGATCAGCCCTATGATAAGCATGTGTGTGAGGATCATAGATGCAGGAGGCAGATGAGAGATTTCTGACTGGAGGAGGCACTGAATTGGGACTGGGAGAAGTCTAGCAGAGAGGAACACAGAAGAACATTTCCCAAAAAGACATTAATTGGAGGGAATAACATGGGAGCATGAAGGGCAAGGCCCTGTAGGGACCAGGCAGATAGAGCGAATGAAAGACTGGTCTAGGAAAGGGGTGGAGATTGTGGCAAATTAAAGACTGCATGCCATATCTAGAGCAGAAAGTTGTAACTTAGCTTCAGCTGGTCCCTGGTATGCAGGAATGTTGGCCCAGTGTTGGTGAATCTTCCATTTTCCACAAGAAGGTATAAGTCCTGTGAAATGTCCAAACAAAATCTTTTTAAACACTATAAAGCCCAAATAAAACATATCTATAGGATGGATGGGTCTACGGACCTCTAGCTGACAACCTTGGCCAATAACACATTCAAAAATGGTTCGTTCTAGGTAGTGGGAGAAGGGGGTGTTTTCTGGGGGATGGGAGAGATGGTAGAGAGGGGTAAAAGATAAAGATGGAGAGAAAGTTTAGAGATAGTTTATTAAAAAAAACCTCCTCTTCCTTATCTGGCAGTTTGGACTTCATTCTAGAGCAACAATTTTCAGTTTTTTAGTCTCATAGCACACATGAACTAATTACTAAAATTCTGTGGAACACCGAAAAGTACATTATTTTATTTTTCCGACCTGACCAAAAAAATAGGTATAATTTTGATTCATTCACACTGGGTGGCTATTGTGTTGGCTGCTGTCATTGTTTTATTTGGCGATCTAAGGCAAAAGAGGTCAGTGCCCCTGACTAAGTAGTCGGGCAATGCACGTTTTAACAATTCTTTATTTTTTTGGCATGTCTAATTGGCAGACATTATTTTGCATTGTTAACAGTTAACTACAATTTATAGAGTTGTAAAACAGCTGAAAAAGAAGTTGGAATGAGATAACCTGGAAGAATACGCTGTTTACAATGCAGCTTTACCTGGAAGCAGAGATTTTTTTCCCCACAGTGTTTTGTCCATTCTTTATTTAGATAACTAGTATTTATCCATTAATTCATTCCCAGCAGGTACCTTAGGAAGCTTTTCCGGATGCCTTCCACTTGGTTTTAAGTTTACCTCTGCCTCTCACATGCTTGTGAATAACAATTGCTGTGGTTACTATGTGGCATTATAATTTAATATTGCCTCTCTCAATCTCTTCTATGAGACTAGGATTGTATCTTATTTTTCATCTTCGTAGTATATATGTAGTACTTGGCACATAGACAAAATTAATAAGATGTTTGCAGAATGAATGAGTGGATGAGTTCATTAATGAACGCCTGATGGCTACATGCTTGATTGGAAAGTACATGAGCAAATGTGTAATAGGCAAACATTTGTCACCCTCCGTGATGCACCAGGGGTGTAAGTGGGCCCAGTCATCTCTAAATTTCCCTTGAGCATAGTGTATCATATATTATTAAATTAAACTGCATGCTTACCTTACTTTTCTACTGTCTTACAATTTGATCTCAGAAAAGTCATTTATATTTAGTTAACCTCAATTTATATTTGTAAAATGCATTCTTCTTATTTCCTAACCACTTGTTCTAGATTTAAAAATCACAGGCCTTCTAACATTATAGAAATACATTTGCATGAAGAGAAAATTCTTCTATAAGAATAAGCAGTGATCTTGGGCTACATTAGAAAATTTGAGATAGGTGGTCAGAGAATTTGCACTCTTCTAGTATCTACGGCAATGGGGTAAATGCAGTGAAGCAAGCGCTACTTCCTTCTCTTGGACTTTTAACTCCATTCCCATAGTCTTTCGCAAATTTCGTAATCATGTGAGGAGTTAATTCTTTAATAGCTGAATCTATAATCTATTAGTATTTTCTTTTTGTTAATTGAGAACTGAGTTTACAATGAATAGGCAGAGACTATATCTATAGCCTATTACTTAAAGTTTCTGCAGTCTGAGATATTAACAATTCTTGCTACATACCAGTGTACTTCTGGTGTCACACTAGTTGAAAAGTATTGTTCTAGAGCCAATGGAGGAGGACAACAAAACAATTTTATGTAGAAAAATGCTGTGACAACTGGATTTATTATAACTTCCTGAAAATGTTCAAAATAATTTATTTTTAAGAGTTTAAACAAATTCTGAACATGTATTTACATGACCTGTTCACAGATATAGTGTACCTAGGAGTAGATCCAGTGCTTGGTTATAGTTACAACTGGGATTAATCAAGTTCTCAGGAGTTAGATGAACCACAGGACAATTCTGTTATATCTACCGCCATATGTGTTTGCAGAAGCACTTGTGTAAATTAGCTGAAATGTTCTGCACTGTTAAAATGAGCTGTCAGGCACCCCCCATTCTGAGCATTAAATGTGAATCAACCTCACTAAATATAACTTGACATGCACAGTTAAAATCAAGCCAGGGTGCATCCTTAGACCTTTACCTATTTGTATGCAGAACTGAGCTGAAGCTGGAGTGACCTCATGCCAGAAGGATGTGGTTAAGCTGTAACCCACTGTTTACCTGCCCTTATGGCCATGGCTACTGGCATTGATTTAGCCACAGTTGTCTACCCTTGCCCAACCCCATTACTCTCTTATTTCTGCTCACTGAGTCCAGGTAATGAATGAACTTGAAGGAAAAGCTCTATTTTCTATCAGAGCTTCAGCGCAAGGGCAATACATTGCCATGACTGCACACACTGTCAGGCTGGAGGCCTAAATTAAAGTTCTACACTGTTTCAGGCATACCAAAGTGGAAATAGAGAATATAATATCGTGTGTATATAGAGGAATCTTGCTGTTAGTGTGGTTTAGAGTTCCTGGTATCCAGTCCTGTGTTGGGTTATAAGCACTGTGGGAATGATGTGTTCTCTTGGCCCCCCATGACAGTGGGTCTCTGGGTTTACAAAAGGCCAAACTGAGTTTTGGGTCAAAAGTAGAAACTAATGACTAAAGTTGGACTCTGAGCTTTTAGTCATAATAGGTCTTAGAACTAGGCCACAACTATCTTTAACAGTGAAAATGTAACTCCAAACCTCTGTCAGCGTAGAGATAATAAAGTGAGAAAAGTCATTTTAGAGTAGAACTCTGGATTGAGAATGATGAGATTAGCTTCACTTAAAAGATCTTTGTCAAATGATTTTTTTCCCTGTCTCTCAGGTGGTCCAGCTGTAAAATGGAAATAATAATCTTTTCTTTCCTATTTGATGGAAATGAATATCCCTTGAGAATATACTGAGATCTGAGGGATAAAAAGTCCTTGAAGGAATATATTATTATTTAGTTAAGAATTACACTTGTATAAAAAAGAAAATCTCCTTACATTCTATTTCAATTGTGACAAATATTTCATTTTAGAAGACTAACCGTATACAAGTTAGCCTTTAACTTGACTTTAATTTTCATTAATCTCTAATGAGTTGTATATTCGCTTTGTGTCTCTGAAGTATAACATAAATGGTAAAAGTGAAAATGAAAACAATCTTAAGAATAGATGATGCAAAGGAAAATTTCTGGCCTTTTTGACCCTTCTGCATATTGACAGTCGAGGGAAAGACATAATCAAGTTTCCTCATAGATGTTGTCCATATAAAACCAATCTTCCATTCTCACTTTCACCGAAAAAGGGGGAAAAAAATCCCTGATTAGGGGAAACTTTGGGACTCAACTTTTATGGTTTGCCAACTTCCCTGTTCAAACTTTCACTACTTTCATTATCAGTAGCAATCAAGACTGTATACACTGGAATCACTTTTGCTCATTTCCATTTTTAGCTTGTGTGTGTGTGTGTGTGTGAGATTGTTTTAACTCAGTCTTCAATTATTCTTGGAAAGACTCTAAATTCTTATTTTCCTCATCATTTTTTAAATCTTCTTACTCCTTACTTCAAGCTAATTTATAAGGAAAGTTTCATTCCTTTTATTTAGTACACAATTCTTGGATCTTTCTTTCTAAGAGAAGTGGGCCATCTACTGCTGCCTTTCGGTATAACTTTTGAAACTAGAAAATTCTAGTCGTAGAGCTTAGATAAGTTTATAAAATAAACAACAATCGCAAGTAGCCATATCAACTTACAAGTTAGTCCTATTAGCAAAAATAATTTAAAAACATCAACAATTTTTCTGTATCTTTATTATACAATGAAGTTTTATTTGCTTTATTTTGTTTTGTTTTACTTACATGGTTGGGCTGGAGGAGGTAGAGAAGGCAGAGGAGGGACTTAGAAAGCATTTAAAAATCACCAAGCTCAGGTCCCTCCTCTCAGAAATTCTGATTTTATTGGTCTGGGATGGAGCCCAAGTATCAGTATTTTATTTTATTTTATTTTTATGTTATTTTATAATTATAGTTTACATTCAATATTATTCTGAATTAGTTTCAGATGCGCAGCATAGTAGTTAGAGAATTATGTACTTTACAGAGTGGCCTCCCAACTCTAGTATTTTAGTACCCATGGGGCCCCATGCATAGATATCATAATACTACTGAGAGGTAATTTACATCTCTGAGACTATTCTGTAACTAATAAGTTGTACTTTTTAATCACTTCATCTTTTTCACCGAGCCCTGTAATCAGTATTTTTTGAACACTGCCCAGATGATTCGAATATGTCAGAGGTGAAAACTACTGCTAAGATCCTGCTGCTTCCGACTTCTTGGAGCTGTTTTCTCTCCTTTTTTCTGTTTGGGCATTTTGTGTTTGTTTGTTGTTTCCCAGTGAGCAATGTGGCTGCTTCGTCAGGCTTCTTACAAAGCAGAAGCTCCCTCAGGCAACATGATGGTCAGTCGGAGCTTTCAGATAAAAATTTCCTTTTTAACTTTTTGTACTTTTCGATGAACTGTGTAAATAAGACAGAAAGAATTTTGTTCAAAATTCTGCTCCTCCTTTCCCTGACTGTGCCAACTTAGGCTAGTTACTTCACTTTTTAATTCTAAAATGAGGATATAATAGTAGGTAGATCACAGGGGATTGTAAGAATGAAATAAAATAATGCATGGTCCTCCCTCGCACTGAGCCTAGTGCCTGGCACATAGGAAGTTCTCAGTGAAAGTAGAAATTATCAGTAAAGAGAATTAATTGTACTGTGGTGAATGATGTTTCTTGGTCTCCAAAAGTGTCCTTTAAATTTTTGCTTAAGCCTGGCTTGAACCCCTACTGGATTCTCTACAGAAAGCTGTACTAAACCGTGAATGGGCAACTCTTGAGTTTTGATGCATAGCTAAGCAGTTAAACTAAATTTAACTATGATTTTACTGCCAAAATATGCTTCTACTACTATGACTAGGCAGGGACACAGCTCATACGCCTGCAGAGGGACAAAGCTGAAACCTACTTTTCCTCTTAGAATCCTTACCAAGAGGCTATGGCAGTGCTAGTATGTGTCATAGGTCCAAAGATGCAAGCTGGCTTTCTAATCCTTTAAAAATCGGTCTGCAACAATGTTAACTGAAATTTTAAAAGTAAAAATGGTCTACCTATGTTCCTATCCTCTTAACGCTAGCATCGTTACTTAAATTTCTTCTTGCTTTCTTCCAGCTCTGTGTGTATGTCTTTATCCATATTATGTCTTCCCTGACTGCAGGGTCACTGTACCTACTTTGCATTTGATGTTTTTCCCTTCGGCTGCAGGGCTTAGTAATTAAAAGTGTGGGCTTCAGTGTCAGCGTGCCTGCCTCCCAAGGCTCTGCCGCCCTGGTTGTCTGACTTTGAGCACTTCCTTTACCTGCACTGGGCCTTATAGAGTTGTTATGTGGAATTAGTACGTAGATACTCCATGAATTTTAGCTGTTGTTTAACAGTTTCTTGGTAAAACCTTTCAAGTTGCTACATGACTTAAATATACACTTATTTAAATGCTGATGTAATTTTCACTATGAAATGTTAATATTTTGAGGACTGGAAATTATACATATCCTAAAAGTTCCAACTTCTCTTGTTGTTTTCCATATTCAAATCATTTTAATTGGATATATCCAAGTGTACTGAGCAGGTATCCATAGAGAGAAAAGAATGAAAAAATGTGGTCATTTGATGAAGGCACTATCAGGCAACCACCCAAAACATTGTTATCATCTCAAGATTGCACAAAATGATTTCTAAACCTCTGCCGGTTTACTATGCAGTTCTTCAGATATAAAGAAGTTGTAGACACTCTCATCCAGGTACAGTGTTGATGAGAAGAGAGATAAGATTAATTCTCTGTGCTCTACGCTTTTTATCTGCAAATAAAAAGTGACAAACTGATGACTTACTAGAATTGGGGATGATCAGCGATTGTCATTTGTTCAACAAATTGTCATCGCACACGTGTTACTTGTGCGGTTATGCAATGTGAACGTAAACCGACGGGGCCTGGCCGCCTGGAGTTTACCATCTAGGACGGGAACAAATCTTATCAAATGATCAGCTGAACAAGTGTAAAATTATACCTCTAACGTAACATATTCTAAGAAGGAAACGTGCATGGCACAGTAAGAGTCTAGACTTGAGGTACTTGAGGGGCAGAGAAAGCTGCCTAAGGAAGTCACAGTGGTGCTGAAAATGGATGAGTAGACACTGATTCGGTGAAAGCGAAGGAAAGCACTTCCTAGGCAAATGGAACGGAAAGTACAAAAGTCCTAAGGCAGGAGGAAGCAGAGTAAGTAAAGGGAACTGAAAGAGGGCCAGGTGGCCGGTCCTGTGACAGAGGGGAATGAGTTGTTGTCATACGGATTGAGCCAGTGGCATGCTGGAGCATGCTTAGACCAGTTTCTGAGACCTGATTCCATACATTTCTTCCCAAATCCATGTTGGGGTACATAAAGTTTGTAGTTTGAAATTGACCAAAGTGGGTGTAAAACTCAGCCAACTCGCCCCACCCCAACTCCACTCTCTCCTGGAGAGCCAGTTGACTAGCACACCACTGGACTGGATTATGTGAAGCTATGCTCAGATTCAGAACCCAAGCATTTTATTTATTTATTTTATTATTAGTATTATTTTTCTTCAGGGTGCCCTGACCAGGGATCGAACCCACAACCTTGGTGTATCAGGACAATGCTCTAACGGACTGAGCTACCTGGCCAGGGCCAGAATTCAACCATTTTACATAGTTCCTACTCTGAAAATTGAAGAAGGGCAGAGACATGTCTTGGGAGAAAGAAAGAGATTGTGATTTCCGGTGATTATCACACCTTACACAGCAAGAGCAAACTAGGTGTGAAAAATGTCCTCTAGCATCCTGGTTTTACCCTTGTATCCTTTCTGCTTTTACAAATAAAACGACTCGAGCATTCATGCCAAACACTGAGGGAAGCTTAGTACTCTCCCTGAGATTACTAGGAATTCCCAGGATGGGTGCCTCTTCCCTCACGGCCACACCTCGCCTTGTGCTCCTGCTGAATTCTCTGTGCTGGGCATGCTGTCTTCTTCCCGCTGCATCTGCCTGCTAGCATTGGTCCATGCTGCTTTTCCTGCCCTCGGTCATCATGCATCACCAGGCCACCACCCATTTTCTCTCATTCCCCAAACAGTACCAGCTCCGGGAACAGAAAAGAAACCACCTTGGACTTCAGGATTAGACCTTCCTGCCTTAAAGTTCCTGCCTTGGGGCAGCCTTTTTCTAGGGCTCCCAAAGCCCTAGTGCATCTCCTCCACCCACCCCTCGCCCTTCTCTCCAACATCCTGCCCTGGCACTTTAGTGACATTGTTCAGGAATTTTTAATTTGCAAACTTTATTCCAGTTTAGGCTCAATGTCCATCTTTGCTTTTCTCGAAATCTCATCATGCTGTTTGCTAAAGCAAGGAACGGTCAACCACACTGATCCCCCACGGCAGAAAGAGCTAACAATATGTTTGAAATGATCATTTTCCTTTACTTTAGGCAAGACCATATTTTTAAGCACAACTCACTTCTCCACCAAGTGAGGGCTTTTTGTCTTGGGTATTTATTCTTCATTTTACAGAAACATTAACTTTCCTTCACAATCACAAGTTTGTTATAGTTGGAGAACTGGAAACACTATTTCTTTTCTAAACCTTAGTAGACTCAGCTCATTTTAGACTGTTACTGAGATTTTTTTTTTTTTTAGTTCAGTCTCCTTGGCACAATTAGAATGAAATGTTCTGCACTCCTCCCCCTCCTTTGGCCGGGAACCCTGGACGCTGGCGTGTCGCTGCAGGCTTTCCGCGCCATCTCAGCCAGCTTGTGTGCTCTTAGCAGCATGCCCCCCTGGGCACGGGGAAAACATTTACCTCTGGCTCCGTCTCCTCCACCTCTTCAACCTTCTTCCTCTCCTAACACAGAATTCCTGTGTAGACTTTAAAGAAAGGAGTCTACATTCCATTTCAGCCATAGAAGAAAGAAGCTGCTACAAGATGATGAAATGAAGGCTGCGTTAATATTGAGAAAATACCTGCCCTGATAAAATTTAGCAGAATTTGTCCTCAGCTCCTCTGACTTCCTTTAGGTTTTCTTTTCCAGTCCCTTTCCCAGGCCCAGAGAATCTGTTCAATTCACTCACACTAAGGTATAAACGACTGATAACATGAGCTGTATTGTGGCTCTTTGTGTTCCATCGGGAGAAAAGCACTTAGCCAAAAAGGCACCTTTTGTGAGACGTTAGGAATTATTTCTCCTACCTTAAGGGTTTCCTTTGAGACTCATATGAACAGAAATTGAAGGCTTATATTTTTTGGATAGGGAAATTTCTATTATATTTAATTCAGTGCTGCTATAGAAAGTCATCCCACTTTTTAGAACTTGATTGAACAAGCCTTTCTTTTTTATGGTAAAACTTTTGGAGAGGTTGAGGGAAGGGAGTTAGCACCTGCTATTCAATCTCTTCTTAATGTACGTTGTCCATCAACCCTGGCCACAGAGCTCATCTCAATAAACTGTAGACCAGGTCTAGAAAGGAGACACTGAAAGTCTATGTCAGTCTTGCTCTGAGAAGAAGGGGTCCATAGGGCTTTCGACCCATATCTTTCAGCAGATCAAATTCAAACAAGGAATATTTCAAAAGCTGAAACTCATCTTTTTATTGCCCAGTCCTTGTTCACACTGGTAACTTTCATTTTAAGGGTTTGATAGAATATTGAGGCAAAGTCAAACGAACGTCATGAGGTCATGACTGGGTTGGATTTGGCAATTTGATCTACTAATTCCAGAAATGAGGACTAGAGGCCTGTGCAGATGGAAATGAAGGCCAATTAGACATGATTAACATGTAGATTCAAAAATAAGATAACAAAGCATTTTACTCTGAGACTTTGCCAGTATAGTTTAATAAATTAAAATGAAATGCAGTCAAGTTGAGACATTAGAAAACGAGGTTAGGCAATATTATGCAAACACCTCAAGACCTGGTTAATAGATCCTGACACTTTGGGAAGATGGATTCTCTGAAGCCCAACAGTGGGCTTTTTCGTGTTTTGATGGTCTTATCACTTTCTAAGGACAGGACCTGCACAACAAACAGGAGAGAAGACAATATTTTTGGTTTAGGTAAATATTAAAGCTAAAGATTCATATAAAGCTTTAGAGTTGCACAAAGCTTTTAAAAGTTACTGGTATTTAGGGATATTTGTTTTCCATTTTTTTTGCAATAGTCTCCCTTCACAAGATCTGCTTGTAATGACACTACTTAGCTGCTACGAATGGAAAATTAAAAATTTAAATAAAAATTATATTATTTTGGCTCTGGCTGGGTAGCTAAGTTGGTTGGAGCATTGTTCTGTACTCCAAAAGGTTGTAGGTTCTATCCCTGGTCAGGCCACATACTTAGGCGGTAGGTTAGATCCCAGCCGAAGTTTGTGGGGAGCAACTGATCGATGTTTTGCTCTCTCTCTGTCTCTCTCTCCCTTCCTCTCTCTCCAAAAATCAACGACTATATCCTTGGGCGAGGATTAAAAAACATTATTAAATGGATAAAGAGAGAAGGCGATTAGAAAATAGAACTAAGGATCCTAATTCCTGAATTATTTTTTTAAGTGCTGCGTTGACTCCCCCTAAACTTTCTTTTTCATGAAGCTTTAAGCTGCTATAGTGCAAATTGCACCTTGCAGCAAGATTTAGTTAATGACTACCTGCAAATCGTTTTAGAATCTCAAGGGAGGAATGTTATTAGGGTGTAGCGCAGTAAATGCTCTGTGCAGGGGAGCGCTTACCCAGCTCATGGCCTCAGGCTTTGATATCATCAGCCCTCATGAATTTCTGCATTGTGTTTTATAGGGACTTGCTTTTAAGGAGAGAAAAAACAGTGCAGACATTATCTAATTCCTCCTGGTAACATTCATGAAAGTTTGGGTGGGGCAGGTGTTATTATTACCCAACCCATTCTGCAGATGTCTGAAATAAAATTGAAAGTTAAGTGACTTTCCCAAGGTCAACGAGAAGCTGAACGAGATCCAGGAGGATTCCAGTTGGGGTTTCCCAGTTGTCAGCCCCAGAGCTTTCATCTTTTGACTCTGGAGCCACCAAGTAGCCTTGGGGGAACTGGCAGGTCATGCAGGGCTAATTCTGAGCCAGGGGGTCTGAGCTTGCCCCCTTCTGCACTAACTGTGTGATGTTGGTCAGGTCATCGGTCCTTCTCGAGTCAGTTCCTCTACTTTAAAACAGGGCTAGATTAGAAGCCTGTGCCCCCAAACTGCTGGATTAGATAAATCATGCATTTTTCAAGTTATGGCACATGATGAAATGTGTCCAATCACATTAATGTCCCAGAGGGTAAAGTCTACAATCGTGAGTTTGAAATTCATAAATGCGGATGTATAAGTTGATAAGCTAATTGACTTTATTATCTAGATTTATTTCAAAACGTTCAATCGAAATAGCCCATCGTGATGTTTCCTAAAGATTTTATGCGATTTTATTGCAGTAAATGCGTGCATATATTGTGCCTTTGATACTTTCTTTCACCCATTATTTTATGACCCTCAGACAGTCTCACCTGTTGCTCATAATAAGAGAAGTCCTACCAGCTACCATATTGTCCTGTCATTTTTTTTTTCAAGTTTTTCTCATCACCTATTTGTGTCCCCCATTACTCCCTGTGGGGCCTATGAGAAGTTGCCCCACCGGGAGACTGGACACTGGGCATGGCGTCCACTGCGGCCAGAGCACTGGGTTCCTCATGGAACCAGAGGTGCCCCGTGTTCTCTGGAGTTTCCTAATTACCACAGCAAAGCTGCGTCCTCAGACAGAGGAGGGGCTTTTCTCCGCTTTGGCTGGGTTACACCTTTCCCCATGGCTCTTCTTCCTGTGCCCTGATGTCATAAGTTTTTTTAAGGTGACAGCTTCAAAAACAATACAGCATGCAGGAGCTGAACCCCAGAGGAAATCCTGAGGAACAAGGATGGAGCTGTGCCCTCTCTCTCTGACTCTCTCCCCCCTGACCACTAAGGCTTAATTAAATAAAGAAAAAGACTAGATCATAACTGTCATGCTTGTCTGACTTTCTGTAAGTAAGGGTACCTTAAGGTTTCCTCAGGAGACACCTCAGACATTTATGTAAATGATCTGTGGTAGGCAACTAATCTAGGATAATAGATATGTCAGAATAGTGGGTTGAACATGACATCATTTGACATCCCTATTTTCTCATACAGACATAACTATGAAGTAAAGAATATTAAGGCAAAGTTAACAAATACAAAATGATTTAAGGTTAGCTTTTCACTCAATATTTTTTATAAATCAGATGAATGCCTGGACTCAATTGATTTTATTTAATAAATGAGTGGTGTCCCAGTTTATAGTAGTTATTCCTCCCCCTTACAACCAGTGAAAATGAAAAAGAAATCTTGATCACATACACTTAAAGTTTTGGAGGTTATAGTACATATTAGGCCAAACAATGTCCTAACTGTCCTGGCGGGGACATCTGTGTTTCAATAATTTATACAGTCATTTTTTGGGGGGAGGGGTGGCAGTAGAAATTATGCTATCTTTTTCCTTTTCTTTCTCATCCACTCCATCTGTCCTATACCCAATCTCACAGCTGGAGATAGGAAATTTATAGGTTCTAAAATGAGACTAATTGACAATTTGTTTTTAGAGCTTGAAAACTTTTTTCCCTGAAGAAAAAAGCTAACGACGGTATTCAAAACTGGATTGTTCGGTTTTTGCCAGGTACGTAACATCTAAAACACAATTTCACTTTCGTTTTTGGCTTGAAACATCTGGAAGATTACTTACTTACTATACAGGTATTACGGTTTCTTTTTTGGTTTTGTTCAATTATATTGGAGACATTGTACAGAGCAGAATTTTCATGGAGTTTGAACACAGAGACTTGAATACTGCCCTCACCACGTAGGTTGGAAGCTTGGTTCAATCATAAATTCCAGAAGAATCTCTGTGTCCAAACCAGAGGCCTGAAGAACTGGAGACTTTATTATATAGCTATACTAGGTTTTTAAACATATCCTCATTAGAATATAAAGATTTATTATGGGGGTTGTTTTTTTTTTTTTCAACATTCTGTTTCACGATGCTAAAAATACTGAAACAAAAGCATTGACATTTGGTCTCCAAAGCTTTTTTTAGGACCCTATTTGGGTGACTAAATCAGGAGGAAAAATGGAAAGATTTGTAACCAAATCGATGCTTATGAAATTTCTAGTCCATTCTCCTTGGACTAAGAATGTTAGACTATATATCAGGAAGGTGTGTGCATTTGTGTGTGCTTGCTTGAGCTGACTCTTACCTAAGGGAATGGTTACTCTGACTAAGTTCCTGATTAAAGGCATAATAGCTAAAGGTACTGAAGCTCATTTATTTTATTTTTTTGTGCTCTACCCTTTTGTCTAGCAAACCTTCACAATATGCACACAGGAACCCAATAATAAAAATTTCATTGCATAAGTCATTTCGAATAATCATTGTAAAGTAATTTCCCCCAACTGTTATTTACTACTAGAGGGGAGTTTATCTTTTTGCTACATTCATGACTGCTATCAGCTGCAGGGCATATAAATAAAGGGGCTAAGAAAAACCATAGAACTTCCAGAATGACTGTAGCCCACAGGGGCAGTGAGAAAGTACCAATGAAGTGGCATATTTATAAAAACTGGCTGGATGGGATGGAGAGGTAGTCACTTTCTCTCTAATTGTCCAATGCAAAAGCTGTTAAATCAAGTCACAGCCTGACCTGTCTCACAATTATCACTGTTGTTCAGTTGTAAAAGAAGAGAAGGGTTTTTTGTTGTTATTGCTACATTTATTTTGTTTTGATTTTAAGAAGTGTTTCGGCAAGTTTAGGAAGAGGAAGTTAAATTTATGCCAAGTTATCACTGAGTTTTGTGGGTATTCCCTCTCGCTCTCCTCCAGAGCTGGGAATTTCCCTGCTTTTCTCCGGCCTGGCCCCACCCCCTCGCCGGTGGAGCCGCTTCCCCTAGACCTGCTCCCTTGCAGGGAGTCCATGCCCAAACAGGAAGTTTTTGATGTGTTTGGACACAATACAATAATTCAGGCAGAATTTTATCCTTCAAAGAACCTTTTCTCCCCAACCCAGAAGACAGCTCTTCATAGACACAGAACATTTTCTCACCTGATTATTTGAGTCAGCATGTATACGAAGACACATTCAATAGTTTTGTCGTTTAAATGAGAACTGTAGAGTTTTGTAAATTTAAATTAGTTTAGTGGTTTTGAAGTTTAAATTATTGCATGTTGATTGTTATTCATTATAACAGAATAGAATAAAATATAAAGTTTATACACTGGTGCTTTTCAGTTTCCTCATTTACTGAACATTACTGAATATTGCATTTGCCATTACCTACATTCGTATTTTTTATTTAAGTCTAAGAGTAAAAAGATCATCAACAAGAAAATAGTGGTGGTTTTTAACTTTCCAAGATAGGGATAATTAAAGACAATTTTAATTGTGAATAATATTATTTTACGTCTCCAGGCTGACTATAGGAGAGTACAATGCTGGGCACAGATGGGAACTATTCCTGTTAGTCCTTGTGTAAGGCGCTCAAATGTGCATTTCAGTTACGTCTATACGCTGCATTTACTAAAAGAGAGTCTTGATTCTACTCTGAGCTGAAGTATGGCCTGAGGGCCAAGGAAATGATGATATGCACCTTGAATTATTTATTCTTCTCTACAGGGTGGGACCAGGAAGGAGGATCGGTATTTCTAATTATACCTTTTGCCTCAGGCTCCCATGTGGTTCGGTAGGACTCTGGTGCTGACCCTGTCTTTGTTTAAAATTTTGATAATTTGTTCATTGTGGCATTTTTCACACTTATTTGGATTTTTAAAAATTATTGCATTAAAATATGATTTCTTTAGATTACTGAGTTTTTTGGAACCTCCTTAAATTTTGTGCCTGAGGCAAGTGCCTCACTCACCCCATTCCAGTCCTGGCCCTACTTTCCTATTTTTGCTTTGTTTCTCTAACTCTGAAGAGTGAGTTTTGTGGCCATTTCTGATTACTTGAAATGTCTAGTAGCTGGAAAAGTGCTCAGCATAGATGTTTGATAAGTGGTTAATGATACACTGGTAAAGACTAGCTAATTGATTAGGGCTTGTTTCTTCCAATACAGAGAGTTCAGTGATATGGACAAAGGGACCCTAACAAAGTGCTGCATGACCTCTCCCAGGGGGTCAGGAGAGAGGGGCAGCTCTCCCGGAGAATAGTAGGCTTATTGTTTTGGATTCCTTCAGATAAATACCAAGAAATGGGATTGCTGGCTAATTTGAAAAGATATAGGCACCCTTATGTTCATTACCACATACTTACAATAGCCAAGATATGGAAGCAACTTAAGTGTCCAGCAGTAGGCAATTGGATAAGGATGTGGTACATATGTACAATGAAATATTCCGTGGCATAAAAAATGAAATCTTCTCATTTGCGACAACGTAGATGGACCTAGAATGAAATAAATCGGAGCAAGACAAATACACTATGATGTCACTTATGTGTGGAATCTAAAGAACTAAATAAATAAACAAACAAAACAGAAACAAACTGATAGATACAGAGAACAAACTGATGGTTGCCAGGGCATAGGGACAGGGGACTATGTGAAAAAGGCGAAGGGATTAAGAGGTACATATTAGCAGTTGCCAGATAATCACGGGAACATAAAGTACACAGGAATATAGGGAATACAGTCAATAATATTGTAATAACTATGTATGGGGTCATGTAGGTACTAGGCTTCTTGGGGAGTGCACTTCTTAAGATATAAATGTCTAACCACTATGCTATATACCTGAAACTAATAGTAACTGTCAACTGTAATTGAACAATTTTTAAAAAAGAAAAGAATAGGCCCGTTCACTGTATATAAGCGGTTGCAGGCCCATCTTGAATGTAGCTCCTGCCTGTGAGCGTGACCAGTGTCTACACGACTGCAGGGCAGAAAGGCTGTGGAGCAAGATCACCTGGGTTCACTCACCAGCTGCACGACTCCAGGCCAGTGACATCGCTTCTGTGCTATTTCTTTATCTATAGCGTGGGGATATTAATAGTACCTATTCACGGGATTTCTGTGAGGATTAAATGAATTAATAGTGTTCCCTAGAACACTGCCTGAGGGAAAGCTCATGTGCTAACTCTTATCAGGGAGTGAAACCCCAGGAAACTGGAGTGAGAGGAAAGGGAATTTGGCAGGAAAGTAGGGAGAGCAGATACAAGAGGGTGTGCTACTGGGCTGGCCACCGTATACTGGTTACATGGTCTCACAGGACTGCTCCAAGAGACTGGATGAAAACATGCAGGTCCTCAGAGAAGAGGATGAACAAGAAATTTGTCTTCTGGCCACTTCCTATCTCTTTTCTTTCATTGGTCAAAGCTGGCCCGTGGGGTTGTAACTTCCTCAGGTGTCTGAACTGTATTAGCTGGCAGCTGTGAGAAAAGCCAGAATCCACGGGTCTCATCTAGCCTGGGTCCAAGGCCTAGTGCTCTCCCCCTATTGGGCAGAGCCTAGCATTAGTGGCTCCTTCACCTTCGGTGGCCACTGTGGCTCTGACTTTACAGCCACAGGGATAACGTGAGCCCTGTTTTCAAACTCGGGATTCTTCCCAGTATCCCCAATGCCGGAAACTAGCTGCTGCTCCTTCAGCAAAGTAATCCTTTTTGTATGTTTGAGGCAGGCACTTTTTTTTTTTGAACTGACTGGTCCCTCTGCATCATAGGCAGTTCTTGTGATTTTCAAATGTTGGGATTTTTGGGGTCATTTTTAGCTCAACTCAAATGTTGCCTCCTCAGAAAAGCCTCCTAATGACCAGCACAGCCTTCCTTGTTAAACTTGTTTCCTTATTTTAAAAAAGCATGTACCTTTACCCCACAAATGAAGGACACTTTATGTCATGAAAGGGAAGGGTGTGAATCTGGGCCCTTAGCTTGTTCTCACACCCTGCAGCCCGACGATTCATGCAGCCAAACCACAAGTGGAACTAATGTCTCATTATGACTTCCCATCACATCTGACCTGCTGTGAGTCAGCCCCCTTCCCTATCGATATCAAAATGGGCTTGTTCAGGATGTGAAGAGATGTCATTTCTCTTCCTGTTTCTTTTTTATTCTCTTTAGAACAATTAATTTTGACCTTGAACTCTTGGCCTGTCGTAAATTTAAGGCTGGTGACTGAAATGCAGAAGGCAAAATCAGCAAAGCGCAGTTATGAGGGATGCTTTGTACATCGCTTTCTTCCCCCTTCATCTCTTTGCTCCCCACTCCCCATGGAAGAAGTACCTGGTGGAGTCCCTGCTACCACATCCTCTGTTCTTTACTCCAGGTACTTATTTCATTCGGGGTTTCTCATCATCTTTTGTCAACACATGCTAAATAACTCACAAGGTCCAGGAGTTAATCTTGTGGCAAATAGAAGACATAATAAAAAATTAAAATATTCTAATATTTCCCTGGTATTTATGGTTTAATTTAATTTCATCACGGTCCTTCAAGGACAGAAATAGTTAATTGACCAATTATAGTCCCTGCTTCAAAATTGACAGGAGTGTTTGTAGCCTCTGTTTTCTTATTTGTCCCACTGCCAAGTAACGTCTATATAAAGGATAATGATCACAGCTGGCATCTTTATTTAACAAATTCAGCAGTGAACATTCTCATTACCAATTGATTCCTCAGCTCCCATGTAGTACAACCATCTGCTTGTTGAACACTCATTTCAATGGCAGTGTCACCGTGGTCACCCATGTGTTAGCTCTTCACATAGAACCCACCAATGATGGCAATGTCCAGCCACAGGAGCTGCCTTCCCACTAGAGAAGCTCTAACCACTAGGACCACCTTTGGTGTATATTGAGTTGCAGTCTCTCTCCTTGTGACATGGGCCTACTGATTCTTGGTCACCCTAGGAAGCAGTGTTTCACAAAGTACGCTCTGTGAATCCCCTGCATCGGAGTCCGCTGTGGTTCTTGTTGAAATGCAGGCTCCTCAGTTCACCTCCAGACAGGGTCATCTGAGTGGCAGATCCATGTTTTCACGAGCTTTAATAAGCTGCCCCTGTTGGTTTATGTACGAAGACAAGGTCTGTGACTCTTACGTACCAAATCCTTCAGATAACTGTCATCTGTTCTCCAGACCAAATGTCCCAGTTTTTTCCATTGTCCCTCATATGAAATGGTACCAAGTCTCACTCTCTTTGAACTGTTTTATTTTATTAGAGTTTGTCCTAAAATATGATGCCCAGAACGGAAAACAAAGCTCCAGCTGTGCCCTGACAGGGGTGGGAGGTGGGGCAGAATGAAGGAACCAACTCCTTCTTAGCAGAGAGAGTGATTTTTTATAAAAGAAACAGTAATGAAATTAAATACATTTATTTGCTTCAAGAACTTCAGTTTAGGATTGAAAATTTGGTCTGGAGAGAAACAGTTTGACTATAACTGGATTTTCAGAGAAAAATATTCATGTGTTAGCTTTAGTACCATGTTTGGTAAAACCTCACTACTCTGGTTTGCTGATTTGGAATTTTTGGTAGTCGGCATGGGGCTAACTAAGATAAAGGTGATTTTGACTTCTCTCTGCTAAGTGGATTCAATAAACAAAAAGTAGCATAAAAGGTCCCAGCCAGTTGCTTGGAGCGTCGTCCTGTGCACTAAAATGTTACGGGTTTGACCCCTAGTCAGGGAGTATATGGGAGGCCATCAAAATTTCTCTCTCCCCTTCCCCATTCCTCTCTCCTTCAAGTCAATAAACATATTCTTGGTTGAGGATTTTTTTAAGAAATAGCATAAAAGATTGCAAGGATATAATTAACCTACTTGAGAGGGCACATTTTTCAAGAATGTAGTTTGGTGTCATCTGTTTATGCACTGTAAACTTAGGTATTAATAAAGTAATTCTTGTTTATGAATAAGTCTATAAAAATACCTACTTGGCAGTGCTCTTTTTGGACATCATTGTACAGATATCATAAGCCATTATTGTTTGTGTAGGAAACCATAATATTTCATTTATTTAAAGAAATTCACAATTTTCGTTGGTGTAGATTAGCCTCCTCCTCAGTTTTTCTGAGTTGAATAAAAGTTGACTGCATGCAACACTTGGTAGACTAGCTAAGGGTTGATCATTTTCTTGACTTAAGATATTTACATTTTTGTCCTTCATATTATAACCTGGTGGTTATTATGATCTATGTGAACAAGTGTTTCTGAAAACAAAACAAATACAAGCCAATCTGTAAATCTTTCTCACCAAGCCATTTAATATTTAATAACAGAAGACACTGGTTTTTCTGCTTCTTCTCTTACAAATTCTTAGTCTTATTCCTACTGTTCCTCTTCCGCCTTCCCCCTCCCTAGAGATGGTGCTTGATTCTTAGCTTCCTCTGTTTAGTTCACACTCTTTGGGAGAACTCCTTTACTCCTATGTCTCTATCTCCATTTAACTTCTCCCATCTCTTGCTCTAACCTCTGGACCGATTGCTGCTATTTGATTTCAAAAACAAAATGAATTTTTATCAAGTATATACTCTGTGGGTCTTTCAGAACAGTAATCTTATTTTATCCTCATAAAAACCTTGTGAGGTAGGTTCCATTACTCCTGTTTAAATACGGAGAAACGGAGGCTTAGAAAGTTACGCTCGACATTGCTTTGACTCAGCATTAGTGAGGATAGATTGGTTATTATCTGTCACCATGATGTCTTCATGATGTTCAGAGGCCGTATCTGCTTCTGCTCAACAATTGTCTGTACTTGACTTGGTATACAGTAAGCACTAAATAAACATTTGAGAATGAGCGAATTCATGGTCAGATATGCATTCTAGGTAGATGATAGGTAACAATGAGTTTGATTTGAGGAGTTCAAAAGCATCCGACAAACTAGGAAGCACCTGCAATAGCTCAGATAAGAGATGATGCAGCTTAGCGGTGGTGGTGTGGTAGAGAGATGGGGCGCAAAGCTCCTAGTTCATAGGAGAGAAAGCACTTCATTCAGACTGGACCGTGTTTTGCAAAAACCTTTAGGTTCTCACAGTCATAGGATTTGGAGATTTGCTGGGCTCCACATTTTCTAGCTGGCTGACCAGGTACACGATGTTGCCATCAATTCAGTTTGGAAATACAGGAGAAAATCTTCAGGTTTTTAATCATTCTACTGGCAGATTCATCTCCCTTAAATATGATTCTCATCATGTTATTCTCTTGGGCAAGGGTCCAAAATGATCTTCAATGCACCTCAAAACAGATACTGATTTTTTATTTTGGTGCCCAAATAGCTTATTTTAGTGTTTGATAATTTTGTACCTTCTCCTCTCCTGAGTACAAATGAATGATAAATCCCTTATGGACTAGGAGAATATCATTGAGTTTTTGTTTTTCTTAATGTTAAGTGTAGCATCTAACATAGTGCTGGGTGAATAGTATGTGTGTAATACTAATTTGTTCAAAGGATTTGAAAACAATTATATGATCCAATAATGCTTTTGAAACTCATGATTATAAGGATGGAATGATTTAGAAAAGTAAAAAGGTAACTTGCCTTTACCTGAATCTATGTGACAAATCATAATCCAGTTGACCCTTGAACAACATGGGTTTAGACTGCGCAGGTCCTCTTACACATGGATTTTTTTCAATATTTTCTCTTCCTTATAGTTTTCTTAAGAATATTTCCTTTTCTCTAAGCTTACTTTCTAGTAATAATGCAGAATACAATGCATATAACACACAAAATATGTGTTAATTGACAGTTAATGTTATTTATTGGTAAGGCTTCTGGTCAATAGGAGGCTGTGAGTAGTTAAGTTTTGGGGGAGTCAAAAGTTATATATGCATTGGAGGTTGGCACCCCAAACTCTCACATTGTTCAAGGGTCAATAAGCAATAGCAATAGTTTATATGTTAGACATTAATTCTAAATGCTTTATTTCTATCGACTTATGTAATCCTCGCAACAGCCCTATAAGATAGATACAATTATTATCCCCATTTTATAGATGAGGACATTAAGGAGCTTAAGGACATTATTTAACACTGCGTAGCTAGCAAGTGTGAAGTTTGGGCCTGAACCCACGCAAGTGTTATTTAAATGTGTACTTAAATACCACAACATGTACAACATCTTAGAGATAACTCAGGATGCCCTGATTATAGTTACAAGTAGTTACCCCATTTGTTAAAGCGTACTACCTGATTCACAAATGCTAATAAAAATGTGATCAAAATCTATAATACCCTTGAGCAAATATATGTCCTTCCATTTCTTCCATCATCTGATATGCTCATGCTCAGTGGTATTAAAAATAATAAAGGTTTAAGTAGTTCTTTTGTATCTATAACTCATTCGATCCTTAGAAGCCATGCAGTGGGTGGGTAAACATTATTATCCTCCATTTTAAAGAGAAAGGAGACACAACCTGTGCTGGAAGGGTGGGGGTGCTGCCCAGTTCTTGCTTCATCCCGTGTTCATAGAGCTAGTGATTGAGTGTCTGACCCAAACTCCTTCAACAAGGGCACACTTCTGAAGGACAAACTGTAGAATCCAATGTTTCCGTACATGTAGGAAATGCTGAATTTCAGATTGGGATTTCCTAGGTCAGATGTGCAAGTAAGAGGCATTGAAATTCAATAAGAATTCTTGCTAAAATGTTTTATTCAAAATAATCCTATATTGTGTTTTGAATTCTGAAACAATTAACTGTTTATGACCTGATCTTCAGGAGCTATCTTTATTTCACAATTAGAGAAAAATTTTTCAACTTAATAAGTATACCTTTTTACCACCTTGTTGAATTATCAATAATTATTATTGATGTCAATTGTGACTTGGTGAGCTGAATTTGAGTAATTTATTCACTAAGAATCAGTCTAGGCTTAACAATTCATCAAAAGAAGGGGAATGATAATAAATATCTATCATTTAGAATTAAACAGGATTGGCTGTATTAAATTATAAAATGCTTGAAATAGCCCCTACCCACAACAATATTCAGCAAATCTAAACTATTATTATTATCATCATCATTATTAACATAAGTACTAATGGCCTATAACAATGATCTTCTCAGGTAATGGCAGCATAAACTGTTTTAGGGAAGAAGGTTGTCTGTGTACACAAGGAACTCTGAAGGCTCATTTGAGATCTCTCATTCATTATTTTCTCTTACATCCTTGTTGAGACCAGGCCACTGTTAGAGCTGATAATATCCCTGGTCTTACTCTCTGATATAAGAAAGTAGTATTTTTACCCCAATTGTGCATTCTGGGAAATATCTGGAAACTCAGTATCCTAAGTTCAAATCTAGAGAAAATATGGATTTATTTGTAATAAAAAACATTTATTGCAACTGATTACCCACTAACAATTTATTAATTAGAGAAGATAAAAATTTTAGTCATCTTTATCAAGTGTACCCTGTAGGACTGATACTTCAGGTGGTTATGGCTTCAACTACTTTTCCATTTGCTATGTCACTTGACATTAATATTTTTTAACAAACCAAGAAATAAAATATTCAAAACAAAGAAATCCACAAGAAAAAGATTGTGACTCATGAAAGGGATACCCCTAACTTTCCTTGCTGGGTAAAATGAATCATTACTGGGTAATGACCTTAGGACAAACTTTTTCAAACAAAACATAATGTTTTCATTTTTTTTCTTTGAATTTCACTCTTACAGATTTGTGGTTATAATGAAACACTCCTCATATTTATTTCAGAGTTAGCTTCTGAGACTGGGGCCATTTTGGCTCCAAAGCGGTAAGCCTCAGAGATGCCTGGTCAGACGCCCTGGGAAACTGGTGTGAGCAAATAAGCCAAAGGACAATGACAACTTCTCTAAAGCCAGCGGGGAAGGAGTCGAGATGCCTCCCAATCTTTGGGGATTTCCTTCCTTTCTATCTTCCTACCTTTGCCTTTTTATTCATTTTTACCTTCCCTGTCTATTTCCTTTTCCCTGCATGCTATTATTTTCCTTTATAGTACTCTCTCCTAATCTCCCATTTGCTTTCCACGGTTTCGGTTAGCTGCAATCAACCATGATCCTAAATCATTAAATGGGCAATTCCAGAAATAAATAATTCATAAGTTTTTGTTCTTGCTTGCTTGACCTACTTCCATAAGGATTTAGCTTTAGCATAGCTTTTAGCTCTTGACTTATTCTCACTTTTACAAGCCTGCTCCTAACCGTAGCCATTTATACTTCACATCTGTATGTGATCTCTTACTTTTAGACTGCTGGGTTCTGCTTATTATCCCATTCTGTGTCATGCTTCTATCAGGCTGTCCTCTAGTGAGTCCCAACAGGGCCTGTTCAGCCTGCTTCAAGATGGGGGAAGCCATCTTTTCAACTTCCTTCCCTGATATATGCTAGGTCAGCCTCATCTTCTACGCTGCGTGGTTCAGCTATTAAGTCATTATAATACCTATTCATTCAACAACTATTTATTGAGCCCTATACATGATAATAAAGTTAAGGGTAACAGGCCTTTTCTTTTTATATATATTGCACTTTTTCTTGAGTTTTCTACTATAAATTCTACTGACCCTGAGAAAGCAAATATTGCTATACATTTCTTCTAGCCATTATTGGAATGTCAATGCCAGATAATTAATTTTTATACGAAATTAAACCTAACATAGATTTTAAAATAAAGTATAATCCACATGGCCCCAAACACTTATTCATCTTGTTTTATTCGTGTGATATCTTTATAAAATTAAACAGAAGAAAACTGTATGATTGACAGAATATTTCACTTTTAGTTAAGACATTTTGGCTTTGCTTAGGGCCTAAGCCTTAGATAGATGCAATAAGAATGTAGAATGAAGTATATTTCCCCCAATTAGTATCATGATGATTATTATTTGTTTACCAAAATGGGAAAAACTACATGAAAGATTATTGAGGTCCATGAGGAATCTGCCTTATCTCAAAATGCACACATTCACAGAAAAATGAAGTTTTAAAAGCTGTGTGTGGTGAATCGATGAAAGATTAAGATCCTTGGTTAGTCAGGAGGAATAGCTTTTAATCTGATGCACAGTCACAAACAATGCTCAGCATTCCTTACTACTTGTCTTTGTGACTTTAATCCAAAGATCTGAGCCAAATTCTTTTCATTTTAATATTTTTATGTTAATGCTAAAACAATGTCATTAAATGGTTTACACATATAAGCACTGTTAAGTTTTAATCTGGTTTTCTTTTTAGATAATACTTAACAATGAATATTTTATTTGTGAAGCAATGTACAGACATAAATTATGAATATACGATTTTTAGTAAGATTCTCCTTAGCTAGAGCAGTCTCTAAGCCAAGTGGACAGCATGAAATCACCTTCGCTCTAGCAAAATGAGCATTTTAAAGTATGCATCCAAAATGAGAAAACAGGAGACTTCTTTGAGTCTGGTGGTGTTTATCCCTCAACGCAAAACTACCATATTGCCTAAGACAGGGGTCCCTAACCACTGGGCTTGGACTGATAGGGGCCCAGGCCTGTTAGGAACTGGGCTGCGCGGCAGGAGGTGAGCTTGAATGTCACGCGCTTGGGTCATCCCGAAACCATTCCCCCTCCTGCCCCAGCCTGTGGAAAAAATTGTCTTTCACAAAACCGGTCCCCAGTGCCAAAATGGTTGGGGACCATCCTCTTAGGACATTGAACAGAGAAGTGGCACCATATGAGAAAGTGAACTATAAGCAGTTTTCTAATTCCCCACTAAACTGTACTGGTTTAAACCTAAAATATGAGCTGCAGTATCTCCTCGTAAGAAACTATAAAGGCTAAAGAATGAACAAGAAATGAGCCTCTAGGATGTGCATGGTTTCATTTATCGCCTTAACATTTTGAGGTAGATGTTAGAATCCCCTTTACTCTGGGAGGGAACTAGAGCTCCAAAGGGTGAAGTCTGTTGTCTACGATCATCACGGCAAAGAAGCTGGCCAAACTCGGGTCCAGTAGACTTCAAAATCCATGCTTTTTCCCCACTGTATGTTATTTTTCTTCCTCCTGTTTGTGTTTAGGTCTGTGAAATAAAGTCACACTGTCGTCCATAGTTGTTGCAAACTGCTGCTCACTGGCAGGGCAGTTCATTGAGTGCTTTTCGCTGAGGACAGACTCACAGCCTCTACTCTTGAGAATTTCCCGATATGACAGCTCTGAGCACGATGCATGCAGGTTTGGGAGAGGGAAGCCTCGCGCAAGCACAGGGATGGTTGGAAGGGATAGCAGAGACCCACTGGCAACACCAGCCTAAGTAAGCGATGTCGAAAACCAGTAGAAAAGTCTCATGGGGGAGGCTGAGCGAAGAGGCGGATGAAGAAAGGATGGGGACAGGTAATGCCAAATAAGCAAGGGGAAGGTGGTAAATGGTTAGAGCAAGGAGAGTGAATGAGGGTTATCAGGAAGGCACAAGAAGGGCTTTGTGGTGAGAGGAGAGGGTGGAGGGCAAGGCAGAGATGAGACAGGGAAGAAGCTTTGCCTAAAGAAGAAGGAAGAGTAAGTTGCAGTTTTATCTTCATTAGAAAAAGTGGAAGTTAGTCTTCTGTGACAGGTTGTTCCAACCCATTGTGTTGTGCTAAGATATTGGATTATCTCAACTGTTTGCCATTAGAAATGTGTAGATTCCTGGGGCCACTTTATAGGCAATGCTTAATAACGTGCCAGAGCTTGTGGGGTTTGCTGTATGCAAGGGTGGAGTGAAAACAGTATGATGATAGCCACCTGCTTTCTCATCAATTAACCACAATCTTTCCTATTTAAGAGTATACACAGATGAGAAATAATTTTACAAAGCAGAAATACCTCATCTCTTGGGGACAGTTATATGTGATTCACAGATTTCCTGGAGGTAAATTATAGTTTAAAGTATAACATTCTTCACCAGGTCCTAACAGTCCTGTTTAAGTTTGTTGGAAACTTTGATAAACTTCCTTAGATACTCAGAGGTCATCCCGGGTTCACAGCCCATTTTCTGGTGGTTTGCAAACCTTTCAAAGATGCTCAATTGGATTTCAGTTGAATTGCATGCAAACTTGGGCCAGGTTTCAAGGGAACATTGGTTAGTTCTTTCAGGTAGAAGCCAGGTGAAACTCTAAGGATCCAAAGTGGGTTTTGCTTTGAGTTTCTTTTGGGTTCTGCTTGAACTTGACACTCAGAGTGAAACTCAGGAGAGCTGAACCTCTTGCAAACTCGGGCTCAAAGGGAGGTTTTTGGAAGCAAAGTTGCATGTTGAAAATGCTGAGCTAACAATGCTAATTGGTTCTTCAGTTTGCTTTACCCTGAGTGTCAGCTGGAAAAAGAAGGTTTCTCTTAGCATGTGTGGAGTTTAGTAAAGCTTTGCAAGAGATCTTCTGTCTTGCTGACAGACGATCTGCAGTAGAATGCACAAATTGCCGTAATGCCAGATGGCCGAGCACCGTCCCAAAGTAGGGTATGGAATGGATCAATCAAGTCTTTATATCACATCCCTGAACTGGGATTCTAGGCATCTTGGATAGTTTATCTGGGCAATTCAAATTAAAGCTGAATGTGTTATCTGCATTGCCTAGATAGTGGGTACTCTATAGATTTGATCACAGTGACATAAAAATATGCTCTTTTGTCAGAATGAATCAGGAGAAAGAGAATCCTGATCCACTTCCCCTCTAAACATATCCATAAAGGTCAATATATAATGTCCTTTAAAAGTAGAGCCACAATAAACATATGGGTGATTGGCCCATCTCTAGGTCTATTGTGCTTTCCTTTTCTAAAATATGCCTCTGGCCCGAATAGGGGTTGGTTCTAGGGCAGAGGAGATTTAATTTGCTTTTGGCAAACAAGTCAAATACTAAATTAAACTTAACAGAAATGAGGGGTTTTTTTTTGAGAAAGGAAACAAGTTGGCAGAATTTTGGCATATCAACAAAAGGAAATCACACAAAGAAAAGGATTAGTCAAAATAAAGATCAAATGAAGATCAAAAATAAATTGGCTTTAACCCAGGAAACATTTGTTGCATTTTATAAGCAGGCCTTTCCTTCCCGAGTGTGAAGAACAGAGGAACCACCTGACCTTCCCCTAAAGTCATCCTTGCGTACTGCTGATGAAATGCCCCCGAGCCGGAGAAAACCCAACACAGGTGCAGTACTGAAAAGAAATGAAAACCTCCCAGTCCTGACACTAGACACGACATGAAGGTAGTGAATATCGGTGAGCAGATTAAGAGAAAGTGATGTACCAAGTACTCACACTTCTGAAATACACAGTGCTACTTCAACAAAATGAATAAACAATACCTATCTCTCTATCTTCCTCTATCATCTTTGAATAGAGTAGACATTCTGGAAGATCCTGAACTTTTTCAGACTTCAAAGGGTCCTTTTTGATGGATCATTATGACCAACACCATCTATTCAGTGGGACCTAACACAACATGAAAAGGTGGAGACCCTTGTTCAAAAGGCGGGAAAAAATGTTGTTAAAGGTACTACATATAAGGCTTTTTCCTTTCCTTTCATCCCACTTATACTGGTTTTTATTTTGGTTTGTTTGTTTAATTTCCCATTTAATGTGATTTTAAGGAAAGAAAAGGTAAAAATTGACGTTATTATCATGAAATCTTACCAGTTATCTTGATTTTGTGGACGGTCAGTCTAAGAGCATTGCCTTTGTAGGTAGGAAGACTGACATTGCACAGAGTATTTTGCAGTTCACGCATATGCTTTTTATTCTTACCAGAACAGTGGAAATGTTCCACAGAAGTAACTCAGTTATTCTTATTTCACTTCTAAATATGCCCACCGTGTACCAATAGTCTCTACCTTTAGTTACTGATGAGGAAGGCCGGGCTGAAAGGAAACGGAACTGTGGGGTCACCTTCTCTTTCCCTGAACACAGAGGATTTACAGAAGGCTTGCTGGAGCAGGTGACATCTGAAGATAGTAGGAGTAAACTATAGACATGAGAATTTCAGGATAATACCATTCTGGTAAAGAGGCATTTACTAGACGAGATTAAATGAACTTGAACTCAGTTGATGTTTTATTTTTGGCTTAGTTTTTTTCTTGTTCTTGCATCTTTTGGATTCCCTGTAATCAAATGACACATTTTGTAAATGAGGTGTTCATATTCATCATGAGAATTAGATTGCTGTTAGTGTCATTCAGAAACTTTCATCTTTAGGTCACAAATTATAAACCCAATCTTGACTAAGCCATTCAGGCAAATATTCAAGTGTGTTGGCAGTTCGAATACCTTTCCTAGAACTGTGTCTAAAATGAAATTGTACTAAGAATGTTAATCTTAAATTTCACAAAGGAGCTAAAAATGGAATGATCCTTGAAATTGAAACATTATTTAAATCTGATATGTGGCCTTCAGAGAAATTGAACTCTGAGGTCATTGTGATACTGTAATTATTCTGCCTATTTAAGGAGCTAATGCTCCAGTTTTAGGAAACTATTAACTCCTGTGTTTGTTGCACTTACTTATTTTTTAGGTGAAGAAACACAAATAAGATTTTAATGTACCCTTAAAAGAGTGTCATATATTAACGTATGAGCTTGGAATGCATTTACTCATTAAGTTGTTTCATTATTTTAAAAATAAACACACTCGGAACCTAAATTACTTGTACACACATGCATTCATTTTACTGGTATTTGTGAGTAAGTAAATATATAGATGTATCTATTTAAGGAGCTATTATACAAGAATGTTTAAGTTATATGAGTGTGACCAGGAAGGGAAAAGCATTCTCAGAGCAAATGCTGCAGTATCTCTTCAACTGTGTGGCCTTGGACAACTGGGACATGCAAGTAGCCTATAGGCTGGCCTGGCATGAGATAATGAAGCCTAGGGCTAGCTCTTGTGGAAAAGTCTGTGTAGAACCTGAAGAACTAATGGCCTGTATATTTTTATTGGAGGCATAGGTTCTAGAGCCAGCGTAGAAAACAGTTTTTCTTAACAACACAATACAGTTAAGTAGATCATTTAGAAAAATCAAAATGAAAAAGAAAAGAGGAGAAAGGAGGCTGGTCAGCCAGTTGTGGAGAGCATGTTTATAGTCAGGTTCAGTCGGTGCTATGCACTCCATGGCCACATATATTCCCTTAAATCATAACCACAAAGCTATGCTTCATTAGTCATATGGAGAATCACAAGGACAATGTGGGTTAGTTTGTGTGAATGAAACACTACCCAGGAAAAAACAGCTCAAAGTGTGTGCCCTGGAGACCATGGTTCAGAAACGTTTCACACATGGGAGAAATATTTTATAAACAGTAAATGCCATATGCTTTCAATTGTCTACAGTAGAGGTGGTTTTCCACCCTCATTCAATTTCCCTTGTGACCAAGCACTTGGTCTCAGCTACTCATAGCAATGACCACAACCTCTGTATTTGGTAGGTCTGTATTTAATTGTTAAACAAAAATAAATTGCCCATTTAAATTTTTATTTATTATGACCTAGGACTTACCTTGATTATCTGACTTACTTTTACCATTACAAACCTGAAGAAGAAGAAGAGAAGTTTAATTCTGACACATGTTTTTGGCCTTGACTTCTGGGACTATTTTGTGATCCTCTTTCTCTTTTTGTAAATTTCTTTGTGAAAAGGACAAGCCTTCAAAAACAAGTGGTAGGGTTCTGCGGTCTGTTTCCTTAGACTCACCAGGCTGTGTCTTCATTTCTTCACAGTCTGACCCACGTGCCATTGATAATGGCACAGGCATGACAGAGCAAGGGAAATGTCAACCAGATTAATTTGAACCAGTAAGTTCAAGGCTGTCTTTATTCCTGGAGTTTTCACAAATTTTAGAAAGTGACTGAAGTTGAGCAAATAAAGTTTTAGTATTATCATGAGAATAGTTGGACCATATGGATCCCTGAAAGGATTTTGGGAAGACCACACTTTGAGAGCCATTGCTGTACCAGTGATTATCTCCACAGATAATCTTCACCTTGCTTGTTTTTCACTTAACAATGTGTCTTACAGATCTTTCCATATCGATAACACAGAATTTGCCTTTACTTGCCATTATAATAGGCTAGTATTCTAGTCTCTGGATTTCTCATAATTTATTTTAGCCGTTCTCTTTTGATAGACACTTGGGTTCATTTTGCTCCATTTCAACATTTGTCTATAACACACGATAACAATGTAAATGCAGACTTTTATGTTCAAGGAGGTATATTTCTAGGAAAGAAGTGGCAGAAGTGCAATGCAGATTGCAAGGTCTGGCCAAAGTGCCCTTCGTGGAGTTCGCATGCCTTCCCAAAATACACAAACACACTTTCTCCCCCAACTTGCTTTTGGAAAGTCTGCTAATCTGGTAGGTGAACAATATTATCTTAGGATAACTTTAATGTGCATTTCTGTTATGAGTAAGGTTGAACATCTCTTCATATGTTAGGATCCTTTGAATTTCCTTTTCTGTGAACTATAAGTTTTCTTTCAGATTGTTGATCTTCTTTGTTCTTAATTTCTAGGAGCTTTTAAAGGATTAGAGAAAGAATCTAGGGACCTTTAAAATATTGCTCCTGCTGTGAATTTCAAATGCTCTTTCTCAATTTGTCAATTTTGAATTTACTCATGGTGTTTTTTTGCCAGGTAGAACTTTTCCATTTTTTATGTACTCAACTCTATCAACCTTTTTCTTATCCTTGGATTCTGCATTTTAAAACTTAGTTAAGAAAGACTTTTTCTACGCCAAAGTTATTTTTAAAAATGCACAGATATTTTCTTCATCTACTTTTACCTTTTTTTTTTTTGATAGTTTACATTTAATCATTGGCACTTTTGTGGAGTATCTGTTAAAAAGTGTAAAAGATGAATCCAATTTAATGTTTTTCTGTTATACTGCCCACTCTTCACAATACCATACATTGAAAAAGTCCCTATTTTCCACACTGAATTGAGAAGTGGCCTTTATCATGTAATAAATTCCTGAAAATATTTGATCCTAGTAGTATATGAAAAATTGAATCTCATAAACTAGTAGGAATACAGTCCAGCAATGCAAGAATCACTTAATATTAGAAAATGTATTTACATAACTTATTAGATTAAAAGATCTCACACTCACTAATTTGATATATGTCAATAGTAGGATCAAAGTGACTGAGAGACCAGACAAAGACATTTCCTGATAAATCAAGAAAATTTACTTATCAAGAGGCTACAGAAGGAAGTCATTTTAATAACAGGATATATCAGCAAAGAGGAGAGCAGTAGTCTTTAATAACAGAATAGGACACTGGCAGATGCACAATTGCAGATAATAAGTCCAAAAGAGTGAGAGTCACGTGAGAACTCCTAGAGTTCAACTGACACGCTCCAAACCCAGCCTTATATTTCTGTGGCTGTGGCAATTCTACAGGATAGAGTGGATGGATATGTGTGAGGGACTATGTTACCAATCTTAGGTGTGTTATCAGTCTTGGTGGAACCCAATACAAACTAGACTACCTGGCATGGTATACAGGATAGTGTGGTTTATATAGTATGTTTATCCCCATTAGCCTCTTTAAAATACACAGCTTATTTCAGTTACTTTTCAGGACTTAGTGCTGTGGAAAAGGAAAAGAATCATTTATAAACTTCTTCGGTGGTAATGCTAACTACCTCTAAGCTATTAAGATGCAACCAATAAAGGGAAAATACATATAATTATTTCAACAGGTGTAAAAACATATTTACAGGTAAACAAAAACTCATAAAATTAGAAATCTTAATAAAGCAGGACTTTACCAAGAAGGTATAGCCAATATACTTATGGTAAAATATTCTTACAAAGAAATATTCTTATGGTGAAGGATTTCTACAAATACAAAAATTTCTGGTAAGCTACTGCTATTCAACATGTATTGAAGGCCCTAAAAAATACACTGAGTAAACAAAATTGAAAAGGTAAATATTAAAAGTGAAGAAGTGAAATTATCCCTTACAAGAGATGTGATTACTTATGCAGGAAATTAAAAGAGAACCAACACATGAACTATAATATCAAATACAAGAGTTCATTTAGGTGGCCAGATGCAAAATTAACAAACGAAAACACTGTTTTATATACCAGCAATAACTGGTAAAAAAGGTAAAAGAAAAAAAAATCTTATTCACAATAACAACACCCAAAATTTAAAAGATACTTAATGATAATGATAATGTTAAATGTGTGAGATTCATGAAGAATGTAATTAAACCTTTCTTAAGGTTATCAAAGAAAACTTTGAAAAAATGGAGAAATAAGTCATGTTCTTAGATGCAAAACTCAATTTACATAAAAATTATTTCTATGCACATTAATGTATAAATTTAATGTAATTGCAATTAAATATTACTGGAATTTTAAATAAAATTTAATTATATGACCTATGGACAAGGACAACAGGGTGGGTATTGACTGTGGGAGTGGGTAGTGGGTGGGGCAGGGGAGAGCAATGGGGAAAATTGGGACAACTGTGATAGAACAATTTTAAAAATTCAGTTAAAAATAAAATAAAATTTAATTATAAAATTCTTGTGGAGGATAATTTTAAAATTCAAAGAGAAAAAATGTACAAACATACTTTTTAAAAGATTAAGGGGAAATTGCAATCCCTGGAGCTTGCATTACTGCATATAAAAATGTAAAACTTTATTAGTCAAAATAGTATGATGTTGCTATTAATATGACATAAAGATCAATAAATAGCCCAAAAGTCTATCTTTGTTGATGTAATGAATACAGTAATTTAAATCTAAGGGCAAAGGTTAATAAATGTTATTGAAAAAATTAGTAAATTATTTAGAAAAATAAAGGCTAGACTAACTAAATCTATTCACACGGAGACATACCCAAGATTCAGATGGAACAGGGGCTATAGATAAACAAAAACAAATTAGGGAGAAGTCAGGTGATTTCTGACTTGCCTAGTTAATTAATTAAAATGAGTATGTTAAGAACCTGGCACACACCATACCCTCAATCAAGAATAACTCTTCATCTTCTTCTTGCAATGCCCAGCACAGGGTCTTCTTATTTATAGAAATATGTTCAGAAAAGGTAATGATACCCTTTGCTTAGCATTGAAGTCATCTTTTTTTGTGCACTAGTCTCAGGGCTAACCAAGGTCATCTTCTTAAGGTAGGTTCTCTAACATATTGCTCATCTTACAGAGAGTAAATTTTGCTTAGAATCACAGTATGTCATGGATCAAGAATGCTCCTTTAGGGTTAAATTTCTAGGTTTTAATTTAACTTTTTGTGCATGCCTCACATAGCCAGGGTGCCCATGGCTAGCACACACATGGTTTGATCTGTTTCTAAACAGCTTGAATGCTTTCTGAGAAACAGATGAGTAAAATGTTTGTTGTAGTTAAATCCATAGGCAGTCTCAGACCACTCTCCTAATGGAATATTAAAATATTCAGAATGATCCTAAAGAGTCTATCTCCTTCAGAGTAAAGAGAAAACAGATAACCATTGGGTGAAAATAACCATAATGAAAGTAAAGCACTTATTTGACTAAATGCTACTGGTTCTAAGATACAATCTATAGAAAAATTAGAAGAAAGTGGCTCTTTCTCCATAGGCCCAAGTAATGGTAGCAGTTTTGTGTTGTATTTCATGTGCACATTTATTGATGTTGAACTTTCAATGTAAAACAGCTAAGTCTTGAAATTTTTCACAACTCACTTTATATGTACAACTTTCATAGGCTAGTACATGTTCTGTGTCAGTGGGTAATTGAGTATTTTATTCTATATTTGCTTATTGTTGCTTGCCAATTTAACAGGTATTTTATTGAGAACATAAAAAGGGGTTTTATTTTTTCATTTTTGGTATCTTACTCCAGCAAGGAGTGTGGCATAGGATTGACAAAGTCATCAAAATCCAGTATGTTCTCTATGGACACCACCTACTCCCCTTAAATCAGCATAGATCTGTCACAATCAACATTTTTGGTGATGTTTCTTAATCACTATCTGGATGTTTTAAACATTTAATAACATGGATTAAACACAATGTATATTAATTGTGAGGTGAAATTGGAAGTCTTACAATAAAGCCAATAAAATCAATGAAAAGAAGGATAAAAACAATTCCAATTTATAGACAAAGCTATTGACATATGATGACTAGTAGAATTAGATCACTAACCAAAGAAGAAATGATTGACAAGAATGATAACATCATGGGCATTTCGAACAGATTTATTTGTATATTAATGAATTAGGAGGGCACTTTGGAAAATTAAAGCTCTCGAATAACTTTAATGACTCTTACTATGATCATTTTACAAGAATCAAACAGGTGGTAAATGGTATGGTCTACTAGTCTGCATCTTTGTCAAATAAATTGATTACCTTACAAAGAATCAACACTCAACTCATTCTTTTAATGAGTACTGCATAGCTACGATTTTAATCTATATTCTGTAAAATACAAGATAAAATACTTAGTTATATAAGTTTTTGGTTATATTTAAAAAATAAGATCATTAAACCTTTTGTTTACTCTGTACATGACATTTTGTTTTCTATTTTAAGTAAATTCACTTTAACTGAGCTTTTTCCAGGACAAATTATTCTCCAATAATGAGGACCTACTGTTCTGTAAACCATTAGCTCTACATTGTGGAAGAAGCTATGAAAAATAAGTTGAGTAAGATATGACCACTATACAAAAGAAGCATATAGTTCAGTCAATGTAGCGGGTCTGGCACAAATAATGCCCCTTTTTTATGACATAAAAATCTTTTATTACAAAACCATAAGCATGTAATTCTGTAACATAACAATATCACACTCAAGCACACCATAGGACATTTTAGGTGAAATGTTCAAATTGCTGTCCATCTTGTGCCAAACATTCACGTACCCTACCAAACACACTTAATACTGTTACCTCTGTCAGATCCTGTATGTCACATTGCCTACTTCTCTTGTCTCCTGACATGTACTCTATTTTGAGGGGGAAATCAGTGTTTTCTTCCTAATTCCTTTTTCTTATTCTCAACAAAACTAGTAGTTCTAGGACTGTGGTGACAATGAACTTAACAATTACAAATTTGAGGAAGAAATTTCATCACTTTATTAAACAAATGCTGCTTATGTTTTTCTTGTTTGTGTTACATAAAGGTTCTTATTCATTATTGCTGCTATTTGATTGAATTTTTTTTTACTGCTATCTGAGATCCTTTACAAATAATGATGATATGAACTAGAGGGAAACTGGCTTTTCTGAGGAAGTTACATTATGATGTTTGAGTATGAACAGTGCATGTGAAGGTATTTCCCTCTATATGTCTCAGTTGAGTTTTTTTTTTCCTTTTGGAATTTGTTGGGAAAGAAACAGAGTTCTTTGTTATAGCATTTAAAATAATTTAGTATTTTTTTCTCTAAGAATGGAATTAAAGGACAAATTCTGAATGCCTGTGACATGGATGAGTTGTTTCTTCTATAACACAGCTTAGACAGAGTGGTTTCAGAAATGACCTTCCTGCATTAGACGATTGCCAGCACCCTTTAAAATGTATGACTAGTCAAGGTTTTATTGTCACCAGTAAAAGTCTACTCTCTACAAAAGCTGTCAAGCCATATGTATTTTATGTATCATCATAATTTCTCTTTTCCCTTATACCTCTACCTTAACATCTACGAGAATAGAAATAGATAGTTGTGTAGGTGAAAAATATTCATAATCGCCATGTGTTATAATCACAGCTTTCAAGTATGAAATTATGCTTGCAGTCTCACTCAGAGAATTATCTTCCATTAAAATCTTAACTTGAGCACTAGACATAATGGAAAACTACACCGTGATTGCAGTTTCTGAATGAGATTAAGAAAAATAAAGTAGAAAAACAGAAGCTTCTATTGATTGAATATTTTTTCATGACAAGATATATACCTTTTAGTGGTAACAGAAGACTCTAAGGAGGTTCAAAGAAAGCTGTACTGCTGCTTCTGTTAATTTGGTCACTAGCTGGGTCCTAAACTCAGAAGCATTGTTCTCTTCCCTGGCTTTCAAGGTTTGATATTCAACTTGAACATTACTCGAGTTATTTAAGCAGAGGATAAAGTTCTCTTAAACCCACATTTCGCAAACTACCTGGGAGAGTGCAATCCCCCTACCATGTCTCGCCCTAAATATCCTAAACAATCCATAGACAAGGCCTCCTTCTCTCTCATTGCTACTGTCCTGGCTGCTCAACTGCCCACATTGCTCCCTTCAACGTAAGTCTTGGAAGGGCCACCTGCGCTCCCCAGTCCTGTCCCTAGACCTCGGCCAGCCCTGGCACCTACCCAGCATCACAGACTCCGCATTACTATGATGTGTTCTGGGGCTTCTCTTTTCTCCTATGCCGAAAATTGTTGCCCTCAACACCCGTTTTTGCTATGGACCAAATTGCCCTTTGTCATTCATTGCTACAGTGGATGCTCTCTTCCGGTGATATCGAGATGAATCCTTTTAGTAGAATGATTAAGAACAAGGAAAAAGTCTGTCTCAGGGGCATATGCTTTAAACTTATCTGCTACCTTCTCATGAGTAGAAGAGAGGAGTAACTTTTTCTATTTTTTCCATTCTGCCCCATGAAAATCCGAGGTTGCAAGGATGCATGTCTTTTTGTAGAAGTGCTCTCTGTCCTTTCTAATCCACGCTTGTTCCATGGGTGGTAGCAACATTCTATAGACACCTTTTAATTCAACAAAAGAGCTCCAATTTTCTCTACTGATTACCCACCCTCATTTTCAACTATCCCAAAAGTCTAACCTTCTAGCAAAAGGAAAATCAACTTATTCACTTTGATAATCTCTGGCCTATGGTGTTAGCCTTCCAAGGCATAAACAAATCTTTGATGTGATTTTTTTTTTTTGGCCAAGTTGTGCTTATTCTGCTACTTATGCTAATGTGTATTTTATGTTATTACTTTTTTTCATTAGCACAGATTTTTATAATACATCAACATTTATTGAAAAAGTTCTGTGTGCCAAGAACTCTGGGGTATGCTATATAGGAACTCCTTATGAAGGATATTCAAAGAGAAGCAAAAAGAAAGGAAGATAAAAGGAACAAAAGGAAAAATGAAAAGCAGCAATAACTAGGCCGGCCGACATCTTCGTCTCTCTTTTTCTTTCTGCCTTATGCTCCTTCATATGTGCCATCTCCTCATTGCCACGCCCCACAGCAGCTTGTCCCAGATGGCAGTGGGGACTGGACAGCAGGAAGGACTCACTCTGAAAGGTTTTCTCAATGTATGGATGAATGGATGAGTGATCATGTGTTTACTATTTTTAGTGTTTTGTTTTTGAAGTTAGATTGTAGGCAGCCTAAAAGAGCTAGGCAGCCTTTGGCCTACAGGTGTCTGATGCTCACGACTATTATATGGTGAAAAACAGAAATAATGCGGCTAGTACCAATTCTGATTGGTGACACCACAGATCAAATTACTTCTCTGCTCAAAAGCCTCCATCTTATTTCCGTCTCACAACACAACACAACACAACACCACACAACACAACACAACACAACACAACACAGCAAAATGATATGAGTTCTTTTAGGGGTCTACAAGACCCTACCTGATTTCAGTCCTACCTACCATTCTGCCTTGCCACCTGCTATTCTTTTGCTTTCTCTCTATAATCCAACCAGAAACATGCTGCTGTGTATACCCTTATCTCAGAGCCTTTTCACTTACTTGTCCCTCTGCCTGGATGTCCCTGCCCCCCAGATATCCACTAGGCTTTCTGCCTCAGATACTTATTTTGCTGCTCAAATATGACAGTACAGAGAGACTTTCCCTAACCATCCCCTCTCAACAAGATCCCCATTCCTATTCACTAACTTTTTATTCCCATAACCAGTGTTACTTTTTACAGAACTTACCATCCTTTGTTATATGTTAGTTTATTGTCCCTCCCCCCCCAGCCAGACTACAAACTTCATGAGCCTGGATTTTGTTTGTGGCCTATATTCCCAGCACTTAGAACAGCACCTGGGATAAATCAGGTGTGCAAACTGTGCCCCTCCTTTGGATGGTGCTATTTAAGTGTGCTCTGGCCCTCTTCCAACTGGCCATGTGTGCATCTCCAAGCTTGAGGGTTCTTTCCAAGGCCATTTTGCCCACCTATGCATCAGGCTTACAACCCTCTTCCTGCAAAGAGCAACCCTTAATAACTCTCAGCATTTGCTGCATAAATACTACAGCTCCATTGCCCTTCAGTGAAGATGGGGGCAGTACTTCTGAGACTGATGTAGTTGTCTTAATAATGCACTGTTTATTGGCTGCCTTCCCTTCCCTCTATCATTTCTCTAAGTCCTCTACAGGTTGCACCTCTCAGGTAAACTATTTACCCTGAGGTTCTGCTTTGGGTAACCCAAGCCAAGATGATAAATATGAATTAGAGTAGATTCTAGACACTTTTTTTTAAAGGCAGAAGAGCAGATAATTGCAGCATACATTCAGAGAAGGAGGAAAGTTAGCTAAGCACCCAAGAGATGGGAGCTACCAGCAAAAAGAAGGTGATAAGATGGTGATACTATGGAAAAAGTGAGCATCTGAGAGCCTGTATCTGTAACTGAGTTCTCAGAAATGTACAAGGCTAAACACAGAAACAAGTACACATAGTGCTGACATCATGGGCGTGATGTAGTGTAGTTGCACAGGGCTTCATGCTCAGAATGAACTTCTAATTGGTTTAATGCTCTGCTGTTGATATTCTGAAATTCTCCTTTTAAAAATTTTTAATAGCTCATTTTTTATTATACTGTTTACTTTTTTTAAAGCTGTAACTTTTAGTATTAACCCTTTAAAAAAATTTTAGAGAGGAGAATGGAGGGAGAAAGAGAGGGAGAGAAACATCAATGTGTGGTTGCCTCTCGTGCACCCCCTACTGGGGACCTGACCCGCAACCCAGGTGTGTGCCGTAGACTGGGAACCGAACGGGCAGCCCTTTGGTTCACAGGCTGTCACTCAATCTACTGAGCCACTCCAACCAGGGCTATTGTATTTTTTTCCTTTACCATTTACTCTCCCATGCCCTCTTCCACTTCTACCCCCACACCCACTATCACTGCACTGTTGTCCGTGTCTTTTTTACTTGATCCCAAGACTTAAATGTAGACTCAAAACCATAAACATCCTAGAAGAAAACACAGGCAGTAAATTTTTGGATGTTGCTTGTAGCAATATTTGTTCCTGAAACACCTCCTCAGGCAAGAGAAATGAAAGAAAAAAAAGTAGACAAATGGGACAACATCAAACTAAAAAGTTTTTTGACATCTTGAAATTCTTAATAATTTTTTAATAAACAGCCCTGCATTTTCATTTTATGCTGGGCCCCACAAGTGATATAGCTAAACTTAGGTGCATACCATAGTTTCTCATTATTGTTGAGAAAGAGGAATAGAATACCAAGGATTTGGAATGAGAGAAATAGAGTTTATAAAACTAAGTGGTAAGTCACTAAGAAATTCTCAGGATGTTCCCATAGTCTACTTTAATTAAGAATGCTAATTTCTTGTTTCAATAATTATAGCAGTGTTGGTACCAAAAAAAGTAATCTAGCAATATTTCATGGTACTAATGATTTGGTATAAATCATGAAAACATTTTCAATTGAATGTAATGTACATTCTTAGTTTATGATTTTGTTTTTTCAGAGAAAAAATACAACTGACACTAACTAGAAAGCCTATTATGGGGTACTTAACAAAAGAGTTATATTCACCATCTTCATTGACTTGTAACACTCTGGTTTTGTAGTATGCACTCTATTTGCTGTTGCCGGCTTTTAAATTGAGCATTTGTTTGGCTTTCCAGCTGGAAGGTGGTTAAGAATTTTTGATATTTCCAGTTTGACAACTGGCATGTAAGATGTTATTTTTAAAATATGCCATTTCATGGTTGAGTATGGTCTCAAAATAGAGGAAAACATGAAGGCTATGCAGGGTGAAATAAAGAAAAACCAACAGTGAAGGGAAGGAAACTGACACTCAAAGCAACAATTTGGAGCAGAAAGAAGAAATAAACATTCAACCAGAACAGAATGAAGAAAAAAGAATTCAAAAAAATAAAAAATAAAGAGAGCCTTAGGAACTTCTGGGCCAACTTTGAACATTCCAAATCCAAATCATAGGGATGCCAGAAGAAGAAGAGAGAGAGTAAGATTGAAAACTTATTTGAAAAAGTAATGAAGGAGAACTTCCCCAATCTGGAAAAGGAAACAGACTTCCGGGAAGTTCCAGAAGCTCAGAGAGTCCCAAAGAATTTGGACCCAAGGAAGCACATACCAGCGCACATCATCATCACATTACCCAAGGATGAAGATAAAGAGAAACTCTTAAAAGCAGCAAGAGAAAATGAGACAGTTATTTACAAAGGAGCTCCCATCAGACTATCAACTGATTTCTCAAAAGAAACCTTACAGGCAAGAAGGGGATGGAAAGAAATATTTGAAGTCATGAAAGGCAAGGGCCTACATCCAAGTTTATTCTATCCAGCAAAGCTATCATTTATAATGGAAAGGCAGATAAAGTGCTTCCCAGATAAGGTCAAGTAAAAGGAGTTCATCATCACCAAGCCCTTATTACATGAAATGTCAAAGGGGCTTAGAAAAAGAAGATGATCAAAAATATGAACAGTAAAATGACAAACTCACAACTATCAACAACTGAACCTAAAAAAATAAAAACAAAAACAACCTAGCAAACAACTAGAACAGGAACAGAATCACAGAAACGGAGATCACACGGAGGTTTGTCAGTGGGGAGAGGGCAGAATGGGGAAAAGGCACAGGGAATAAGAAGCATAAACGGTAGGCACAAAATAGGCAGGGGGAGGTTAACAATAGTATAGGAAATGGAGAAACCAAAGAACTTACATGTATGACCCATGGACATGAACTAAGGTGGGAGATGTTGGTGGGGGGGCTATGCAGGGCAGAGGGGAATAAAGGGGAGAAAAAATTGGGACAACTGTAATACCATGATCAATAAAATATACTTTAAAAAATGCCATTTCATTTATTTCCATTTAAACTAGTGGAGATTTAAAATAGCATATTTAAATACTAAAACAATGCCTTTTGACAAAAGAAAGAATTATTTGAGAAGAAAAAACTTATCCCTTGTGGAAAATTTTGGCTTGTGGACTTTCAACCAGGGTGGCAAGTCAGTAAAGTATTGCAGCATTTTCCACTAGCTAAAAACAGCTGTCATGTGATGGTGGGTGTTACATCTGCTGCTGACACCCACTTCAAAGAACAGGTGCCTCTAGATGTTTAAAAAAAAAAAAGCAGCTCTCGTACCAGTCTATAGCTGTCTTCAGGAAGTGACGAATGGGAGCAATGGGAAGACTGGTATGTTGGATGTCCCAAAGGTACATCAGGGCACTTAGGTTCTCTTTGCACTTTCTCCTGGATAAGACTTCAATGTCGGAGGTCAAATTGCTAGATGATGACATTTATTAAAAAGCAATGACTTTAGATTCAAAAGAAAGAAGTTGGGTCCTTATCTTATTTCATATACAAAATTAATTCAAAATAGATAAACAACCTAAACCTAAGAGCAAAAACTATCAAACTCTTAGAAGAAAATGGCAAAAACTTCATGACATTGAATTTGACCATGATTACTTAGATAAGACAGATGAAAGCACAGGCTACAAAAGAAAAAGTAGATAAATTGGACTTCATCAAAATTTTAAAAATTTATGCATCAAAGGACACAGTGAAAAGGCAACACACAGAAAGGAGAATATATGTGCAAATCCTGTATCTGATAAGGGATTAATAGTCAGGATAAAACTCCTCCAACTTAATAATAACAAAAAAACCCCAAATAACTCAATAAAAAAATGAGCAAAGGATTTGAACATACATTTCTGCATGGAAGATATATAAATGGCCAATAAAAAATTACTCAACATTACTAATCATTAAGGAAACTCAAATCAAAACCACAGTGAGATATTACTTCACAAGCATCAGGATGGCTATTATCCTAAAAACAAAAACAAACAGACAAAAAAGCAGCAAGAGTTGCCAAGGGATTGGAGAAATTGGAACCATTGTGCATTGTTGTGGAAATGTAAAGTGGTATCGCCACTGTGGAAAACATTATGGCGGTTACTCAAAAAATTAAACATAGAATTATAATATGCTCTAACAATTTTACTTCCAGGTACATGCTCAAAACAATTAAAAGTAGAGACTCTAACAGATATTTTTACACCAATGCTCATAGCTGTATTATTCACAATTGCCCAAAGGTGGAAACAACCCAAACATCCATGATAAACAAAATGCAATCTATACATACAGTACAATGGGATACTATTTAACCTTAAAAAGAAATGAAGTTAACACATGCTACAACATGGATAAACTTTGAAAATGTTATGCTAGTTAAAATAAGACAGATGCAAAAGGACAAATATTGTATGATTCCACTTATATGAGGGACCTAGAACAAAAAGTAGAATAGTGGTTACTAGGGGCTGGAGGTGTGAGAAGTTGTTACTGTTTAATGAGTTCAGTTTCCACTTAGGATTGTGGAAAAGTTCTGTAAATGGTTAATATTGATGGTTGCACAACAACACAAATGTACTTAATGCCACAGAGCTGTATGCTTAAGCATGGTTAAAATGCTAAATTTTATGGATATTTTACCCCAACTGAAAATGAAAAGAAATCCTGCCTTGACTGGTGTGGCTCAGTGAACTAAGCGCTGACCTGTGAACCAAAGGGTCGCTGGTTCGATTCCCAGTCAGGGTGCATGCCTGGGTTGCAGGCCAGGTCCCCAGTAGGGTATGCATGAGAGGCAACCACACATTGATGTTTCTCTCTCTCACTTTCTCCCTCCCTTCTCCTCCCTCTAAAAGTAAATAAATAAAATCTTTTAAAAACAGAAAAGAAATCCTTTAAGTGATCAGAAAAAGATAATGATCTTATTAGTTTTAAAAAAATAATGATAACATGTGCATATGAATTTTAGACAATAGAGAAAAGCACCAAGAAGAAAGCAACAAGCCTCTTAATTGCCTCAGGTCATAATGATCATAATTTCAGACCTACCTTTCTGCATTTCTTTAAGATGGTTGAATGAATGGATAAATGCATTGGTAGTTGTATGGATGGAGAGATAGAACATAAACAATTGAATAAAAATGAGGTTATTTTATACACACTACTTTTAAAATAGAAATATTATATTTGACTTGACCTAAATATAGCACAAGAAAAAAAGAAAAGAAACTTCAGGAATTGCTGTAATTCAAAGAAATGTTTCTTTTTCCACAATAAGACTGATTTAAAAAGAGATTAGAAATATGTGCATTATATATATGTGTATGTGTATATATAGTGTATTCATTAAACTTTACTCTTCAATTTTGGATAGTGTATGACTGACTCCATGCCATGAAAGAAAGGTTACTAACACTCTTCATGTCTTCTACTCCAATCTCCCAATTGTTGTTGCTTATAATATTTTTACTTTATTGGGGTTTATAGCATTTATACCCTATTCCAAAAATAGAGTTTTCCAAATCGTTTAGTCTTACTTTTACATTTAAATGCATTTTGTGATAATTATCAGTCTTTTTTTTTTTTTTTTACCTATACTCTGTGATGTTAAGTCTTTAGTTTTGATTCACCTCTAAGTTGGTTAGCTTTTTCCTTGGTTAAAGTTAAATTTTTCAAGAAGGGCTCTAGTCCCTGTATGCTTTCGCATTGAAGAATTTGATGCCTGTACATTTGGCGTCAAATAGGCAGGGTACAATACCCCTGAATCATGCTTTCTCTCCTTCAAAGCACTGTAAGCATTGCTCTCCTGTCTTACGGTAGAGCATAGTGCAGAGCAGATACTTGAGGTATGGCTGAGACACCCCTGCCCCCTCATCTGTAGATAAGTCCCCTTTTCTGCCTGGATTCCAGGAGAATCCTTTCTTTAGCCTTAAGGCTCAGTGACTTAACCAGGATACCAGTATGTCCCCGTGATGGCAATCTGAATCAATCTTTCCTAGTACACAGTGTATCTATTTGATGTATAGAATTAGCTATTCCTTTACTTTAGAAAAAATATTGCTGACTTACATCTTTTACTAACTTTTTTATTAAGTTTATTCGGATGCTATTTCAAGGACATAAAAAAGTTATTTATACATTGGATAAATTATCTCTGTCTTCTATTTACCTAATTATCCTTGTGCTCTATTTTTCTAGTTATTTGAATTTCTTTCTTTTTAAAAAAAATTATTTTTATTTGTAATTAGAGAGAGAGGAAAGGAGGGAGAGAGAGGATGAGACACATCAATTGGCTGACTCTCACTCACCCCCAAACCAAGGGCCTGGCCAGGCATATGCCCTGACCAAGAACTGAAATGGTAACTCCTCAGTTCACAGGCTGGCACTCAATCCACTGAGCCACACCAGCCAGGACTTAATATTTTTCTTTATGTGTTGGATTCACAATGAATATTTCAAGCTTTTTGTCTTTCAAATATCAGATAATTAACATTCATATATATGAAAAATATATGCATACATACATAAATATATTCATCAATACATTGTGATCTACAGATATTATAATCTATAATGGTATAATTTTGGTTTTCAGTTTATTTTGTTTCTCAAGAGCAGAGGTCAGCATGCTTTTCCTGTAAAGGATCAGAGAGAACATTGCCCTATTTTAAACATACCATGATTCTAGGCCTGAATCACATAGGTCACACTTTCAGAAATATTGTGGGGAAAATCAATAAAATTTTATGACTAAGAAATGAGTCTAACACCTTGTTTTCATGGCATGAATATCCTAGAATTAAAGACATAGAGAAAATAATTCACAGCTTTTTCTGCTATCATGTTCCATAATATATAACCTTATTTTCTTCTACTAATCAAAAGTATTGCATTTTAAGCACTTTGTGGAATAAAATATTTTACTAGATCACTAATGGACAACTAGCAGATCCTTAGCTTTATTTATTAAATTTATTGGAGTGACATTGGTTAATAACATATGTTTCACAAATCAATGGGGAAATTGATAGTTGGCCAATAAATGGTCTTATAACAAATGCCTAATACTGAGGGAGGAGATGTAAAATATATATTATACACATCCTCTTACATGGGAATCTTTATGTATGTGTGTATTCCTACCTCGAGTAATATCTAAAAAAAGATCCTAGAGATATTATGTTCTTAACTTTTAAAAGTAAAATCTTTAAGTGCCGGAGAATAACTGTTAATATTTTTCCAATCTTTGGGTAGAGTGAGAATTTCTAAGTTTAGTACCAAAGGGAACAGATTAAATTACATGAAAATGAATGAAAACCTTGAGGGTTTTTTTTTTTTTTGATGCAAACATCCAAAATGAAAACTCAAAATGAATGATGAATGTATTGCTACATGTATAACAAAGAGGTACTACCTAAAGAGTTCCCATAAGTAAGTAATAAAAAATGTCCAGTATAAAAGTGATGAGTATATTAATGGTCATTTCACAAAAAAGAATATAAAATGAGAGATAAAAATATTTCAAAATTTACATATTGTTAGTAACCATAAAATACAGGGTTTAAAAAACCTAGAAAGGTATCATTAAAAAACAATCAATAGACATATGGTTTTTAGTGGTAACATTTATTGTTGGTAAGGTTCATTCACTAATGCAAGCACTTTGGTAAGCATTAGAAACATTTAAACCTTTGACCAAGTGATCCACTTGCAGAATTTTTATCCTAAGAATGTGACTATATCTGTGCACAGGAATCTTCATAGCAACATTGCCCGCAAGTGAAGGAATTGTGAACAACCATATGTTCGGTTAACTAAATTACTGTGTATCCATACAATAGAATTCCAAATTGCCTTTTAAGGTGATTTGTACAAGAATATTTAATGACATAGAATAATCTATTGTAGAAGTAAAATGCAAATTAGAAATATTGCATATACTTTAAAACAGCCCTATTCCCTCCTGCACCCCCCACAGGCCTGTGCTTTTCTTAATGGTGGTATTTCTGGAGATTTTAGTTTTACTCTTTTTCCTTTGTACTTTCCAAAATTTCCCCCATAAATTCTAATAGAGAGAAAACTGTTAAAGTTTTGATAATAAGTGTCATAATTTTTTGCCAGTAAGTGTCTTCTGAGGGAACCACCCTGATAACATTTTGTGGTTTTGATATAATAACATCTGCTTTCCAGAGTGAATTTAATACTGATGTAGTGTCAGAGTTCCTTAATCAGAAAGACCAAATTGCTTTGTTCTCTTGAAACAACACGACATTATTTTGACAATCAGGCTTAAAAATAGAACTTAAAAACTGTGTGCATTAAAAGTATGATGCTGCTATTGAATCGGCGTCAAATCTTTACCTTACCCCTAATAACACAGAGGAGAAGAACAGGAATGAGTGTCTGCACAGGCTAGAAAGGACACCTGAAGACCCTGGTTGTAGTTTCATTTGTTCCATGAGCTAGAAGTACACTTTAAAGCTAATGAGAATAATAACAATTGCAGGCATTATTATTATTAACCACTGGATTATAATATATTACTTTCTGCAGTGCTTACTGTATTATCTCTAATTCTAGCAACCTCTTTCTTGGGGTATTAAGTATTCCTAATGTACTGATGAAAACACTGAAGTCCAGAGGGTTTCTTCTGAGGGTTACTCAGCTTCTAAGTTGCAGAGCAAGGTATGGTGATATTTCCAGTTTGTTTTGTTCACCGAAGTCCTGACCACCCCAATCAACCTCAGCTAAAGGCAGTAGCTTTTACTTGGGTCACAGCGGTTTACAAAGAAAGGCCGACTAAATTATGCTGACCAAAAAAACTTTCACTGCTGCTATGGTTTTATTCAGAAAACACTTAATAAGTATGTCTAAATATAACGTATTACTTTATTTATGGCAGGAGCACACGATTGTTGAAAATGACCCTGGCTGTGTCTGTAGAGGCTTGAAATCCGGAATACGGCCTTCGGACCCCAGGCGCTGCCTTCGTGGGCTGGGTGTACTTTGGGCCTTAACTTCTCTGTGTCGCAGCTTCTTTATCTGGAAAAAGGAGATAAATAATAATATCTATCTCAAAACTTGTTAGAAAGGTAAACAGTACGTGCAATGTGCTTCGAATAGTAATTTGGCACTTATTAAAGTGCTAATACGTGTTTATTTAACAATATACACAAATACATACTCATATACAGGGTGGGGCAAAGGTAGGTTTACAGCTGCGAGTACATAAAACACAGAGTTTATTCTTTTATTATTATTTATTAATTATTGTATTATTTTCCATACAAACAGCAGTAAACCTACTTTGGCTGCACCCTGCGTATATAGACAATCTAGTGGTTAATTATGTATTGATGATAGTGTTCACTGAAGAACTAGTAGTCTCCTTTTTTGAATTTTGTACATGTGTAATTCCTTCTAGCCACACTCTCATTTCTCTTGAGCAAAGTCCCTTTGTATACATTGAAATAACTTATACCTTTTTACTACCTGGTCCTCTGCTTGATTACAGTATCTGAAAAACAGGATCAGTGAACTTACCATACTCATCAGTTCATTGGTTAGATTAAATGTACAAGATATTTGAAAAACTTTTTTATTAAAATACGTATTTATGATTGGTTTGGATCAGTCAGTTGTCTTCTCAGTAGCTTTCTTTAAATGCAGATGTTTAAGAGAAAAATAAAAGGACTAAAAATGATTAGTAGGGTCAAATCTAGAATAAACTCTTACAACATGGTAGTTCCTAAGTTTCTGAGAACCTGTTTCTTGTTAATATATTCTGGATACACAAGACAATGTGAATTGATATTTCCTAAAATTTTACAGAATTCTGTGAGAAGGTATCAGGCGTAAGTTTTATTTTTGTACTTCATTGGGCTTGAACACCAGCTTTTAATGAGTTTGTGACATCAGACAAATTTCTCACTCTATGTCCTACCTAGGTTGGCAGGCAGAAAATATATATCGGTACATGGATAAAGTCAGAAAAGACAGTTCTCTTTCATAAATAAATAAAAGAGTTGTGAAGAAACAGAGGAGTAGTGACTTGGTTAGGCACATGGCGTAAATTAGTAACAGCTTTAATAAAATCCTTGGCAAAGTACTGTTTTCTGTCCAGTCAGATAACATTGTTAAAATACATACACAGGAATGCACACTTTCTCTCTCAGTTTGCTTTATTTTTCTATGATTTCATTACAGTTCAAAAAGATCACAATGAACAAGAAACTGTGGTGTACCAAGTACCATGGAAGATGTGTAGAATTACAAAAGAGAATAAGGACCACACTCAGGAGATAATTTGGTCTTTAGAGGATATGTGTTTGCTTTTCTTTAGAGTATTTCAGGTTATTTCCTGATTTATAAATAATCAGGCATTAAAAAAAATAAACTTAATTACTTAGTGGAGAGTTCAGTTGCATCCAACCTCCTATCAGATGAATTCACTCATTAGCGAACGTATGCAGCAGTGAGAATATCTGAAGTGGTTAGTATCTCAGAAGATTCTCAGCCTCAGGCCAGGCCATTTTCACTTACAATTTAACCATAATCATGCACATGTCAAAACTCATTTACTATAAAACTGATATTAGTTTTGAAATAGGTTAATATGTGTTTAAGTAAAGGCAGTGAAAATATTTCATAGACTTTTCCCTCCCTCTCTCTTCTCCTTTGCTTATCTTTAAGGGCTCAATGTTTGAAATACAGTGAAATAGCATGTTTATAATACACCTTTAAAAAATTCTGCTTTATAGCTAACCTGCTATTTAAAAAAACCTTTTAATTCTTTCCAAAAATAATCAAGAATGGAAATTCAAAATACACTCTATATTACATAAGTGTAACCAAGTCTCATGTTAGATTTGAAAGACTCAGAGTATTTAACCTTATTTACATTAAACAATGGAATAAAAATCCAACAAAACCTCAAGGTTTTAAAAAATTGTTTTTGGAAATTAAAAGAAAGCTTAATTTAAGCAGTAAAGATAATTATCTCATGCTTAAAAAATAAGTTACAGTGAATCACCAAGGACCATTTTACTATGAGTCATAATGGTATGTGGTCAGAGTCTTTAGTAGGTATATATATTTTTTAACACTACCCTTCGGTGGTTTTCTTCTGATTTTGGAGTTTTCATAATATGGTATTACTTTGTGCAGCTGAGACTGTTCACGTCTAGAAGGCTCACTAGGCTACAAATTCAGTTCCTGTGGTTCACATGATACAACTGAGTTGATCATACAGATGAATCTCCTTCAGGGTCACCCACTCAGCTTCTTTCTCCGCCCCATCCTGTCTCATGTGCAGAAACATAAAATGTTCAGTTGATAAACAGGATGGTTTAAGGTGAAAGGTGAGAAGGGAAAAAAGGATCCTATGAAGTTTTTTGAGGGTAGATATATTACACCTTTGTAAGGCCCCTCATAGCTAGCATAGTTACTCTGCTGACAATAAGACATCACATCAGTAAATATTTGTTGACAAATAGAATGAATGGATACATGAGTAGTCTTTGAGAATGGTTTGCAGGCTTTTTTTTACTGTAATTGAGAAAACAATGTAATTAAAACGAAAGTACAAATAAGGATATTGGAATAATAAATAACATGCTAATAGTGTGTTATAAAACATATAAAACACTTTCACATATTATAATTTATCTCATTTAAACCTCACAAAACTCTGATTAAGGAGGCAAGTATTATTATAGATGGGAGATATAAGGTACAAGATCAAAAGATGACAGTGTTTTCCTTCAATATCTCACTAAGAAAGCACCAACCTCTGGGAGAGTCTGTCTCTGGATAGCATATCATTAGTTGTGGTCACTGTGGTGAGCAACAAACCATTCCAAAGATTAGAATTACAGCATTTCAGGGATGAAATAATTAGTCCAACAAGTAACCTTCGTGTATGTGTGGACAGAGTGGTGGGAATGGAATGGGATAGAAGCTTATAAACTAATATTACACAAACAGTAAATGTGTAATGAGGACTTACTATGCACCAGGCACTTTGAGAGCTCTATTGTCATATATTTTCTTCATTTCGAAAATGAAAAAATTGAGCTCTTAGAATCCAAGTGACTCTTCCAAGGCCACTCGGCAAATATGTGGCAGAGGTGAAATTCTAACATTCAAAAAGTACGATACAAATTCCTGTCTCGAAGTACTAGAAATTTGGTTGGAGGAAAAACCATGAGTTACACACATCAACTAGATAAACAGATATAACAGCACAGAACAGACTCGAGTCTGAATTAATGACTCAACCAGTGGATACCTATGGTATGAGCTAGAGTGGTTAAGCTTGTAGTAGAGGTGGAAAACTTGGGCTCATTTTTAAAAGGTGCGTAAGATTCAGACAGTTCGCAGGTAAGGAAAAGGTGTTTCAGGCAAAATGAAATGCATCAGTAAACTGCCCATAAGTGGAACATGACAGAGTTAAGGAACAATAAAACAGTTGGGAAGATCTTCTGATCATAGCAACGACCATCTTATATGATTTAGATTATAGTTCTAGATAAGTCAGAAAATTCAAAGGCCTTTGACCTGTGATACGAGGGGTGAGAGAGGACAATCAAGACCTGAGTTGGTTGATAAAGGTTGCAGGGATGAGCTGGATTTTCAGCCCAATTCTAACAAACTCTTAGAACTTAGACAGGCAAAGAAGAGTAGAGAGAGAATGCTCTCAGTAAATACACGCAGGGTTTGTGGTGTGTTTGGGGAGAACAGCATTGCTTTAAAAACACATCTTTTTCTATTATCTTACATATCCCAGGCTAAGGAGTTTGTGCTTTTTCAGTCAAAACTAAGAACTATTAAAAGTTTGGAGTACCTTGTCGAGAGGGACAGATATAGGCAAGACTTTGTATAACCAACAGAAGAAGAGAAGCAACAGCTAGAGTTGGAATCATTAGGAGGCTATGAAAATAATTAAGCCTTAGCACGTGGAGTGGGCGGTGGAAAAAGAAAAGATAGATGGAAAGATCTAAGTCCCTATGAGACGTGGCTTGAGGAAGGGAGGGAAAAGGAAAAAAACAAAAAAACAAAAGGCCGCTAAAGACTCCAGTCTGGTAACTAGCCGCCTTGGGGTATCTTGATCATCTGCATGTTAATCTGTAATATTCATACATCTCTATATTTAAGATGTTATTTATTTCACCCTTCACCTTTATTCTGAACCGATAGAGTGGATATCATTTTTCCTGTCTACAAAAGAGGAAACTGAGAGGTTAGACCAAGGACCCCAGAGACCAGGCAAGCAATGCCAGTGAGCACAGGAAGTTGGTGGTAGGCAGTGGTGGGGGTTGGGAAGAACTGGAAAGCACGATTCCTATCGTTCACACTTCATAGACTCTATTTGTTTGCATTTTAACATTTCTGAAATTGGGGTGCCTCTTATAATCCTACAGTCCCTGTCAGTGAGGTGGAAGTTGTAAGGTAGTTGTCATTGCCTGAGCACGCATAAACTTGTCATAGCTGTTTCTATTATGGTTGATTCAATTTCATTACATGCATTGTTGACACTACATGTATTGAGTTTAATGTTATTTAAGATGTCTTTTAAAAGAGGATAATATTATTTGGCATTGAAAGTAAAGGTAAGTGTGTATCAAAAAAAGGCATGTAAACTAAGCAGTGAGGCATACATTTGATAATAGCTTTCTAGTGCTTATAACAAATTTAAAGAAATTTAGTGACTTAAAATAACACAAATTTATTATCTTACAGGTCTGTAGAGCAGAAGTCTGACACAGATTTCACCAGGCTAAAATTAGATGTTGCTAGGGCTGCATTTCTTTCTAGAGACTCTAGGGGAACATCTGTTTCCAGATTCTAGAGCTGCTGGCATGCCTTGGGGCCCAGGCCTCTTCCTCCACCTGCAACACCAGCAACAGCGGGTTGGCTCCTCACATCACATTTCTCTAACCCTTCTTCTATATCCGCATCTCCTGACTCTGAGCTCAGCTGGGAAGTGTTCTCTGCTTTTAAGGATTCATGTGGTTGCGTTAGGTCTACCTAGATAATCCAGGATAAATTACCCATCTCAAGGTCCTTAACCTTAGTCTTTACATTTGTAAAAGTCCCTTTTTTTTCCATGCAAAAGAGACACATTTGCAGGTTCAGAGGATTAGGAGTTTGACGTCTGTGGAGGTCAATAATCTGTTTTACCATGGTCTGTAACACAAATATTTGTTTGAGAAATGACTATAGCTCCCTATTTTCTTGCAAAACAACAACATACTTGAGGGGGCCCAAAAAAGGAAGTTATCACAAAGCAGATGCAACTATATTGTATTTGGTGACTGAGGTATTTGCAGAAGATTTTATCACAAGCCAAAGAGTGCAACTAAGTGAAGGGGGAAGTACCTGATCCCTCAGAATGGATATAAAATATTTCAAAGCCAAGAGGCTATCCTGATAGAGATTTAGAATATCAGAAGAATAATGATTTTCTAGTCTGTTTAAAACCTGGGCCACATAACCTTTCACTGTTTTAGTGTCTGCATTTATTCATCATTTTTTGCCCAGTTAAGTTCTAACGTATTTCAACCTGGCTTTATTAGAACTGTAAATTGTCCTCTCTCTGCCCCTTGACCTCTCACTGTTATAAGAGAACCAGACAAGCTTTACAAGTCAGAGTATGTGTTATTCCTGGGCAAGAGTACGTTAGTGACAATTTCCAGTGTGGGTGGATTTGAGCTTCTGAAGGATGACTATTTTCCAGTTTGACTTTCTAGTGACATCAAAGTCTCTAGTGTCATATCTACCCTCATTTACTGCTTTAGTCTTATATCTATCATATGTTCTCAACCTTAAGATCTTTTACAGAGGTTTTATTTCATATTAAGTTTATAGTTCATCAAATGAAGTCTTTTTGAGTACATACCTGTGCTAGAGGCTTCACCATGTGTTAGTGTATGGTATTTAATCCTTAGAGTGTATCCAGGATGTTTATATCCCATTATGGGGAGCAGGGTCTCATTTGTTCCCCGTAGTATCCATCAGGTTAACACTCAAGCTACAGTCTAGGCCTGGCTCCATGTGATCTTGGCTGTACCCAGTAATCAATCCTCTTCCAATGTCAAAGTCAAAGATTTGCTAGCATGGAGTTCATTGAAAGCTCCAAATACTCTGATAAATGTTAGAAATATTATAATACATATAGAAGCCACCAAGGCATCTACTTTTAAGAAAACAATAGTTATTTAAATAATTGGCTTCTGGTGCTTTTATTTAGCAAAAATCAGTGTTAATTTTTAGTTGTATTTTTGTGAGATTTGCAAATAATTAAAACTAACCATTTTTTAGATCTAAAGCTCTAGCTCTTATAGATTTTCTCAACACATATGATTGCTCAATAAATGTCAGCACAAATACATGACTAAAAAGTAAAATATTGGGCATTGCAAAAATCTAAAGAAAAGTTGTTGGCTACATTGTGAGGAAATAAATAAACAGTAAGTGTGTAGCAGATAACCTGTTTATGCACATTTCCAATTCCCCTTTCTGTACTTCTGCTCCCCTATATTGGGGCCCACTCAGCCTATTTCTGTGGGTTCTTAGTCTCGCTTACAGGGAAGGTGTTTGCTCACAAAGGACTGAAGTGCCAGCATTTGGAGATCTGACTTACCCCCTCTCCCTGGTTATGGGTAATTCCTATATTCCAAAGGAATAAATATGCACTATTCCTCAATTAATACTAACTCACTTCATCTCAGCTGACCCCAAGCCAGGTCAGCTGAGCTATCACCTTAAGAGGATTGCAGGCAACATGAAGACCCGAACATACTGTTCACAAGTACATATTGAGTGCCTGCTCTACACCGTGGGTACGGCGATGACCAGAGTCAGGCACGGCCCCTCTCTTATGGTGCTTACAGCTTTAGTAGAGAAGACGGATGTTTTCAAAGCAGAAAATAAGTAAATGTAAAACTCAACATGGTAAAAGCGGTGAAGGAGAGATACACAGTATTACCAGCATGTATAATAGGAGGATTTTACCTGACCAGGAAAGGAAGGGAAGGCCTTCTTAAGTGATGATTCCCTGAGGTTTAAAAGAAAGAGCAGAGTTTAAATAGACAGAACTGGAGAGGTACACAGTACCTGGCACACAGTCAGTGCTCATTAAGATCAATGGTGGGTAAATTGTGTCTTGCTCCTGTACTGGAATCTCTGTTCAACTTGGGTAGCAATTTTCTGGGAAACCTGGGTTTCTTTCAATTTCCGAAGTACATCATTCTGGGACAAGAGTCAGAGGTGTCTTTTTGACCCCTCCAAGGTCCCTCTTAAAAACTGTTTTCAGGGTCCGTTAGCACCTGCTCACTGGAAGCACTTCAGCTTCGTGCTAGATCATGTGATAGGAGAGATGCGGCCTTTAGCTACACACCAACCACACAAGCAGCTGTGTGGTTTGCCTAGTTTAAAAAAAAAAGTACTTTAGAAGCCCAGAAACTGCCAGCCTCTGGCGTTGTGGTGACGCTGTCTGTCTTCACGTCTGGCTGGTTACCTGTCTCCGTGTGTCCTCTGACTTTTGTTCTGCCCTGCCCCTTTGCTCCACGGTTTACAGAGGTAAAATTCCCTTAAGGAGGAATGAAAACCAACCGCATGGTCTTTATTAAAGTAGTGGAACTTACGGTTTGAATGGAATTGTATGTGGGATATCAGAATATTTTGCTTAAAGAAATAAAACGTAATCATATTAGATAATAAAGATGTTTATTACTGTTAGCGAAAGGCAGGACGGTGTGGAAAGGAGGCAGGACACAGGTGTTATTTGGTGAAAGTCATTGGTAGATATGCCAACTGAGATCTGTTTGGAGAGATCTGAGCTGCCTCATGAATGGACAAAGCTCATGCGAAGAGCCACGGGGTTTATGGGTGAGGAAGGGAAGGGGATGGTTGTCTTCAACCATCTGGTCCAGCTGTATAATTCAACCACCACTGCCCTGATGTTTAGCCCTCAGCACTCCCAGCTTCTGTTTTACTGAGTCTCACAAAAGAATAAGAAAGTTTTATTTGTTAACTCTCATGACATAGAACCCAAAGCCTTTCTACATAGTCTCCATGTATATCCTGCTCTGGTTCTTAATCGCTGTCCACATCACGAGTGGAGAGAGGCCTTCCTCGTACCAACAGCTGCTGTGTGCCCTCTGTTGAAAGTATGCTGCATGCCAAGTTTTAGAGTACACCCGTCATGCTGTAATTCTCACAAGGATGCCTCGAAGGAGGTATCATCCCCATTTTATAGGTAAGGAAACTGAAATGTAATGATATTAAATAGCTTAGCAAAATGCACTTACCCAGGGATTTGTGTCCGTATGTGGCTCTGAAGCCTGTACGCTTTTTGCTGTGCTTAAGCAGTATTTTGTTTTTCTGATTTTGTTGTTGTTGTTTGTCTTTGGGGAGCTTAGTGTGTAGGCATTGCGGGTCAGAATTCAAAATAAATTACTTAGTTGCTCTTTCCAAATTTCAGACTAATTTTCCCAGCAATTAAGTAACCACAATAATATTCAAGTGATGGGTTGAGAATAAATTTCCTTATCCTCCTCTAAATGTTGCTGAAATTAAGTAAAAATAAGTGTCATCTTTGTAACGCATCATTTAAATATAAAGCTATTTAAGGGTTTATGAGAGCCTGGGATGTTCAAAGGAAAGTGATCTGTGCCGAGTGCCTGTGGATGGAATATTTTAAACAGAGCCACTGATACTGACTTACCGTGATTATCTCTGAGGCTTTAAAATCCAGAGTGTAGAATCACAACAATGGTAAAAGACACAAGGTGTGTAATATAGAAACACAAAATTGAGAGACTTTATCAAATTCATAATAAGCTTACAACCCAGTGAACTTGGACGAAATTGTTACGTAAACAAAAAGAAAATGCACTAAGAAAACGAATGTGGGAAAGCAAAGAGAAAGCTGAATTTGTCTTTCTATGGTATGATTGCATATGCAGAAACACATTAAAGCATCATGCTGACTTCGGTGACCTTGATCGGGTCATCCTTACAGTCAATACATGGCAGCTCACCTGTCCGGGCCTGTAGCCATGGATAACAAGTGTACCAGGGATGTCAAATGAGCATGCACCATCCCTGATCCCATGCTGAGAAGCTCTCTGCTGGCCCTAAGGGGGATAAGTCAGACGTTCTGAAATTGGCTAGGAACTCCCAGGCCTAAACCAAGAGCTTAAATGGAAGTAATTCTAAAGCCTGGCTTATTTATTTGTGGGGAGGGGGGAGCTCCAAGTTTGACTCAAAGACATACACCAAGGTACAAAAAATTGTATTGCAATCATTGTGTTCCACCTCTTATTTATCCTGGGCAATCTTTGCTTTGGCAAGCCAAAGCCAATAACAGAGATTTGTGTTCTTTCTTAGAGTGTTCTTGGTGAAATTTTTCCTATATATAATTTTTAGGAAAAGGCACCTCTAAGGTTATAGTGATTTTATGCCTGCTTATTTTGATGATTATAGCATCTCCTCCAAATTTATGAGAATTTTCATTAATTTAGGGGTTTTTTTGGGGGGGGGGAGACCATGCTTTAAATTTGCAACATACGTTGCATTCTCAACAGGCTAGATAGATGAAGACTGAATTTCAGAACCTGCTATTAATTCCTTCCTTCATTCTTTTTTTGGCCACTCTTTACCAAATTATGGTTTCCTATATTTGATAACTATAAACACTGCTTCTAATTATGTTGGTTTCATGGTTATTCCATTATAGATAAAATATATTGGCTTTAAGTATTTATTTGGGATTTTTCTTATGAATAGGTGAAGGGTTGACCAGCTATAAATAAAATCTATGAAATATTGAAGAAAATGCTCATTTTTAAGCATCATACTTACTGAAATTAGCCAGAAATACTGATCAAATGTATGAAAACACTAAAAAATTATTATTGCGTATTTTCTTCACAGCAGGAATCAAGCTAATATCTTCAGTGATTAGACTGAAAGGTTTCCTGGAGTGTTACCTCAATGAATAGTTATAAGAATTTTGAGTACTTGTAAGAACACCTCAAAGCCTGGGATGGCTGAAGTAGAAATCAGTTATCTCTGAAGAATGCACCTAGCATTAATTTTCAATTTATTCTTATATAAACTCTTTGGTCCATAGCAAAGGTCAAGGAAATATAATATTTCTGAGGACTAGACACTAGAGCAGAATAAGGACATTTCAAGGAAGGGGGCATCAGATAAAGAAAAAAGTAAAAAGGAGTTTTATTATAGTTATAAATTTTAAAACATTCAAAGAGAAATAATCAGCTTGTTTTCACAATCCGTGCTGTGTGTCCCTCTCTGAGCCCCCACTTAAGGCATTTGTCATTGTTTACTTCCCCTCTTCATCAGATGTTCCAAATGACTCGTTTATAAGAGCATAAACCATATTCTCTGCAGTTAATGACTATGCAAAAGTGACTTATTTTTTGAATTTCTTTATTTCTTTGTATGTTTTTTTCTCTCTGCTAGGTCTTCCAGATAGTAGTTTTTCCAAGAATGTGCTATAAATCAGTCTTCTCATATGTCAAGCCTTGGGAAGATAACCGTAATATGCTGTGGATGGCCCTGCAGATGACTTGACCATAACACTTCCTTACTTTAACTTTTATTAGAGAGGTAATTGTGTATTTCTTCAAAGGGCAATAAAGTCAACAGCAATAAAAACAGGTATTTGATATGATAACCAGTGATATAATGAATAATTTCAGATTGCATCCAACACTAAACACATGCATGAAGGAACATGATACAAGGAGCCATGTGGCCATCACGGTCATCTTGTCACCTCTTGGAATAAAGTTTCCTTCATTTTTCCTTTTAAGGAAGTAATGCTGGAAGACAGATAGACACCAGAGTTTTTTAAAAAGTTAGTAATAGGTTAAATAGATACACTGTTGTTTTTGAATAAATTCTATTGAATAAGTTATAAAAGTTTCCTGGCAATTGAATAAAAACTCGAGTAACCAGAGTTGCACGTCCGTTATGAAAATTCAAAGGGAACAAACACTTACCTTGCACACTGTGGATACCTCTTCTCACAGCTTTAGAACAAATAAAAACAAAACTTCAGAAAGAGTAAAGAAGTTTCCCCTGGACAGTAATAGATCTTTAAACTTTTGTAGTTTTCAGCAAATATATTATGAGATCTAGAAATGAAATATTATTGACGTACTATATATTCTTTTGCTGAAATAGGTTTTTCCCATTAGTCTGAGAAACTCATTCATCTAGTTTAAATGAAGGGTGGATGTACCACCAGTTTACCACACACCTATTGGTTACATCCATTTCATTTTATGCCATTTTATTTTATACCAAATGAGAGCTACAATCAACATTTTTGTACATCTAGCTTTATACTGGTTATGAAATAGATTCCCAGTAATGAGATGGCTATGATGAAAATATGTATGTTCCAATTTAAATTTTAATAGATGCTATCAAAGTACTTTCCAAAAAGGTGTCAATAATTCACATTTCCAAAAAACGATTAATTTCTCTGCATCCTCACCAGTAGTAAGCATTAGTACTTTCAAATTTTAGCCTTATCTGCCAGGGTAAATGAAATCTATAAAAACTATTAGAACTGATGAAGAAATTTATCAGGGTTGCAGAATACCAGGTCAATATAAGAAAAATCAGTTCTATATCTTTACATTAGCAATAGACAAGTTGAAAACATACAGATTACAATAGCATGAAACACCGAGAGGTAAGTTTAACAACATATGTGGAAGACTTATATAATGAAAATAAAAAAAACAGTTCTCCTCAAATTGTTCTATAGAGCCAATTAAACCCTAACAAAATACTTATTTGGCAGTAGTGACCATATTTAAATAACTAAAAGTAATTTCTCATAATCAGATTGTATCAGAATGTTAAAATATAATGTCTAATTTACCCTAGGAGTTAGTAGTCAAATATGAATACCAAAAAATATTTGATACAATATAAACTAAATTTATTATTCAAAATACCTAAGCATTTCTCTTAAAAGTAGGATGATCTTATGTCCTGGTTAGCCAGAGAGAGTTCCAATGTTCCAATGTACACCATGTGTCTTGACATAATTATTAATAATGTTCTCTGTCTCTCTCAAAAGTATTGGTTTGACCAAAAATTCTGTTTAGTTTTTTTCCATGAAATAAAAGACACATTGTTCATTTTCACCAGTAACTTTATTTATTTAGATATTTTGAGTATATTAGCTCTCTCCCATGTGGTATGACATCAACTGTTCTCCATTTATGTCTCAGTTTGATTGCTATGAACTTCAGCTGGTCTACCCAACTGTGGAGCATCTTCCAGTGAGAAATCCCCAACGCAACATTCACAAAACATTTTTGACATATTGATCAGTCATAGTACCTTCTCCATACACTGCACAAATCTTTTTTTGCATTTCAATTGCTTTTTAATATTTTTTGGAATAACAAAGCATAATATGCCAGAAATATTGCTTATTTTCTTCCATCTTTAATATTAAAATGACTACACAAAAGTTCACCAATTTTGATAAGTTTTTTTTAATGTACGCTGTTATGACAGCTGTCACAATACAATCTAACGAAGTTGTTTCAAATGAAGTTAAAGAAAACTAAGCATTACTAGAGCCATCTTATGGAAAAGACCAAATGACCTTTTGGTCAACCCAATACTTTGATTTTGATGATAAATTATATGGTTATCTTACCTAATAGTAGTAGTGGTTTAATTTCACCACGTTAAGCCAAAAAGTTGAATGAAATTTAATCATCATTACCTGTGTTTATGTTAAATTGCTGTATCTCATGTAATATTTTAATTCCCTTACTGTGTGTATATATGGGGAGGGGGTAAAAGTAGGTTTACAGTTGAGAGTACATGAAACACAGAGTTTATTCTTTAGAAATTTTTTTAATTCATTGATTTTTAAGAGAGAAGTGAGAGAGAGAGAGAGAGTCATCAATTTGTTTTTCCCCTTATTTACACATTTATTGGTTGTTTCTTGTATGTGCCCAGACCGGGGATCAAGCCTGCAACCTTAGCATATCAGTACAATGCTTTAACCAACTGAGCTACCTGACCAGGGCTTTAAGAGTTGATTCTAGTATTATTATTTATTAATTATCATTATTTTCCACACAAACTATAAACCTACTTTTGCACTATCCTGTATCTGTGTGTGTGTGTGTGTGTGTGTGTGTGTGTGTGTGTGTTTGTTACATTCTTAGTGCTTTCCTTGGAGGTTATCATTAATATGTAAATTTAAAACTATATTTTTGGATTAAGAGTGACTTAACTCCAATAGTACACAAAAATTTTGCTTCAATGTAGCTCTGTTCCCTCCACCTTCATTGTACTGTTATTGTTTTAGAAATGACATCTTTATAGATTATAAGTCCATCCACACAGTCATGTGATTGTTGTTTATACAGCTGTATATTAAATCAAATAGGAGAAGAAAAGAGTTACCAAAAAGATGTGCATATGCTGTCTTTTATATTCACCTACATATTTGCCTTCACTGGTGCTTTTATTTCTTCATGTGGATTAGAATTACTGTCTAGTTTCTTTCATTTCAACTCAAAGATCTACCTTTAGTATTTTTTTATTTTGTTTATTTTATAATTTCTTAACTTCTTCTTCATTTTTTGAAGAATAGTTTTGCTGGGTATAGAATTCTTGGTTGACAGGCTTTCTCTTTCCTCACCTTGAATATGTTATTACACTGCTTCTGGAATTCATAAATTCTGACTAGAAGTGAGATGTTTTTACTGAGGACCCCTTGTACATGTCACTTTTCTCTTGTGCTTTCAAGATTCTTTCTTAATCTTTGGCTTTTGTTGTTTGATAATGATTTACCTAGTTCTTGATCTTTTTGAGTTTATTCTGCTTGAGATTTATTGAGATTTTTGAGTGTGCAAATGGTTTTTCATCAGATTTGGAAAGTTTATAACAATTATTTCTTCAAATATTCCTTCTGCTACTTTTCTATCTCCATTCCTTCTGGAACTTACATTTTACTTATCTTGGTACAATTGATGGTATCCCACAGGCATTTAAGGCTCTGTTTATTTTTCTTCATCCATTTTTCCTCTCTGATTCTTAGGCTGGATAATCTCAATTGATTTATTTTCAAGTCCACTGATTCTTTCTTCTGTTGGTTCAAATCTGATATTGAGCCCTTCTAGTGAAATTTTCATTTCAGTTATTGCAGTTTTCAACTCCAGAATTCTTACTTTGCTCATAATTTCCACTTCTTTATTGATATTCTTTATCTGATGACACCTCATCATCATATTTCTCCTTAATTTTTTAACATGATTTCCTTTAGTTCTTTAAACATATTTATAATATTTAAAGTCTGTTTAGGCAATTCAATGTGTGTGCTTCCTTGGGGGTAGTTTTTATTAGCTACTTATAGCTCGTATATGAGCCAAACATTCCTATTTTTTGTGTCTTATAATTTTTTATACTGAAAATTGAACATTTCAAATAATATAATGGGGCAACTGTGGAAATCTTGAAACGCAAGAGCTTGTTATTTTTGTTGCTAGTACTATTTGTGTATTTAGTGACTTTTCAAACTCATTCTATGAGTTCGTTGTGTGTGGCTACTAAAGTTCCTGCTTGGTTAACTTGGTGGTCAGCGAGCAATTGCTTGCAGATTTTTAAAAATGCCTCAACTAGTAAATTTCTACCTACTGCTGAGGGGCTTTGTGTGCATGTGTATGTGTGCGGTGAGGCACACTTGCCACTCTCAGGCAGAGAGTTTTTATTATGTAAAAAAGGAATTACTTTTGTACCATATAATATACCTTCCATGTCTTAGGTTAAAAGCAATGTAAAAATCCGTAAAACATTTTTAAAGGACAAAACTCAATGCTACTTCTCTCTGGTCTATGCATTGCCTTTGTTTTCTAATTTTAAAAAATGACTGTCTTACTGTGTTCAGGCATCAAGGACCATGTGGCAATGCTTACAAACACCTTCTTTCTACAGAAGAATACTTGCTGTTCACCGAAATAAATGTGTTATGCTTGCATTAGACTAGAGTGTAATAATTGAGCAGGCAGAAGTCTTGAACAGATTGTTTGTTTAAATATCATTATTAGCATAAAAAATCTTACAGGGAAACCATGCTTTCAACAATTCACTATAATACTGCAATATGCCCTCTGGCATATGGAATGGCAATGTTTCAGAATGTTTTTAAATGTTCCATTGCATTTGATGTCTTTTTGTGTATCCCCCAAAGCATGATTATACTTTTGTTTAAATTAATAAAAATTCTGAAGACACTAACTATGAAAAGCATCCATAAAAGCTTACTTCAACTAATTTAAGTTTTAAAGTTTTTAAGGGAAACTCATGTTTAGAATTTGGTGGAACAGCTTCCATGTTCCTTTTTGGACATTTTAGCACACTGTGTTTTATAGTAAAATGCATGCTTAATGCATAGAAGCTGCTTGCTTCTGCAGTTCCTTGTGTGTGAGATGCAGTGAGAGAATAACCTCCCCCAAAATAAGGCATATTGTTAAGTACAAGAATATTAAATTACCTTCAATATTTGTGACTTTAATTTCCCATAATTAAGAATGTCTAATTTAATTATCACGCATTTTAACTGAATTGAAATTTCATACCAGGGATGTATATTATCAATGGGAACCTACAAAGGTTTCTGAATCTTATCCAATATTTTGTGCTTTAAAAATTATTTTCTATTTTTAATCAACCTATTTATTAAATAAATATACTTTATTCTTTTAAATGTTGAACTGCATCTGTTCATTTGTTAATTTAAGAAGTTTTTATTGAATACATTTCATGGGCCTGTAAATGTATAAGATATTAGGAATATCATAGCAAAAAAAAAAAATCGAGGTGTTTTCTACTCTAATTTCTAAAGAATAGACATAATAAACTTTTTGGGTTTCTTAATAAGGAAAAATTGTGAGATTATAACTGGTGTACCTATCTAAGTTTGTGAAGTTGGAAAAGGTCTTTCTGAAGGTGAAGTTTAAGTTGAAAGCTGAAGGAAGAAGAAGAGTTAAACAGGTGATGAGAAGTGGGGTGGGGAAATGAAGGAGAAAGTAGGGCAGTATGAGTGTACTGGGAGGGAGTCAAGAGAAAGGGGGGCGGAAAAGAATATTCCAGGTAGAGAACAGTTCATATTCATTGATATGTTTTCTCTAGAAGGTAATCTCCTTACAGCTTTATATTATTTTTCATTTTTCAGTTTGTATCTCCACCTTCTAAGGGAAGGCTTGTCATAAAGTAGTTGTTCAACAAATGAATGAAAACTACATGAGTGAATGTGTTTTGCCTTTTCCCAAAATATTGAGCCTCGCCAATTTAAAAAAAAAATATTTTGGTGACCAAGATTCCAACTACTAGGTCCTCATATCTTTAGGTTTTGGCATTTGTGTTTTAGGAAACTCAGTTTAAAATCCAAAGACCTCACCCCCCTAAAAAGAAATAATACATTGAGTCATATTCAGTCAATAACAGAAAAACTTGAGACACTACTATCATTTTAGGATTCTCTGAGGCACTAGGGGTTTAGGACTTCAAAGACAAAATCAGATTTTGTGATCTTTTAGCATTATTTAAAACTTTCAAATGTAACATGTCAATATTATTTGTTCACTTCTCTAAAATTAAATTAGAAAACATTGCACTAATTTAGTTAATATTTGGTATGTTTGCATTTTAAATGGACACAGGAATGGAAAGCTATTTATTAGTCTGTATGTGAATTTTTCTAACAAAATTTTAAAAAATGTAAACAGTAAAATGTGATTCTATGAATCAAATAATAAGAATAACAGATGAGCTCTTTCACAGATCTGTATAATCAAATTTCTAACTAGACTAAACAAATATGTA